>JAODAL010024198.1:0-61073 GCA_025379985.1 Phyllomedusa bahiana | reverse complement strand
GGCGGCCCCGCCCGCAAGCCCGCGCAAATGCCAGGGCGTATGCTTTACGTCCCATTTGCGGGGAAGTAAATTTTTTCCCAGTTTAGGGCTTTTAATGCATAGGGCCCCAATGTCGGGAAGGGGTTTAAAACCCCCTTAAGTCCAAACCCGCCCCCTGAAAAGTTTTTTTTTGGACCAAAAAAATTTTTTAGTTTTTGGGCCTTCTTGCGTTTTTTTAAAACATTTTGTAACTTTTTTTTTTTTCCATGATGGTTGGATGAGGCCTCGTTTTTTTTGAAAACAAGTTGTACTTTAGGGGGGAAATTGGGTTTTAAAATTTTCATTTTTAAAAAATAAAAAAGCAGAATTTTTTTTTTTCCAATTTTAAAAAAAAAAGTTTTTTTTTTTTTTTTTTTACACCATTCACATTGCACATTTAAAAGGGGGAAATTGTAATTCCCCTTTCTTTTTAGTTCGGCGGGTTTCATTTTCTCCCCTTCTAAAAGCTTTCAAACTCTTTTTTAAAAGAAATGCGGGGGCTTTTTCCTTCCCTCCCCCAGCTGGGGGGACATCTTTCCCCCCCTTCACTGTGCATGCTGGCTCCCGAGACTCCCCCCCCCCCTTTGTCTAAAGGTCCAATACCCACTGTGTCTTTCCCTAGCAGTTTATTTTGTTAAAAGTTTTATCTTTCCCACGGGCTGCATTCAATCTAAAACTGAGAAGTGATCTTCTCTCAAAGCTGGGATGTGGTTTACATTTGGGAATCCAAATTTTTTTATGAACGGCACAGACCCACCCTTCTATGCAGGACAGTTAGGCCCGGGAAAAAAACTGTTATGTTTTCTTTTGGAAAAAATTGCTGCAGTCTTTTTCTGCTGGGTGTGGAGAGAGAAAAAGCTACACCCCCTAACTTGAGTCGGGGGCCCAGGGGGATCGCACAAATTGTGCTGTTTCCTGATTGTGTAACCCCTTCCCTTTTGTAATTCGGTTTCTTCGGGCTGTAAAAAGTAAAAATGTGCCGGGCCCCCTTATCTGAGTGAGAGACACAGGAATGCCCCCCTCCGGGTTTTAATAGGCCGGGGGGGCTGTACAGAATGTAAATGAGCTTCAGCCAGTGAAATGAAAGGGGGGGAGGGACCCAAAGGGGAAACCCAAACCAGCACGGATATCAGGGGTAAAAAAAAACAAAAGAAAAGGAAAATTCTGTAAATAAAGACAGCTTTGCTAATTACACCCAATTTTGGCCAAAGTGCTTTTTTTTCACTGTCCCCTTTTTCTGAAAAACCATTTAATGAAATGAAAAAACCCCTTTTTAATGGGCTTTTTAATTTTAATTTACAGGTTATTATGGTGGGCTGTGGATACCTAATATGTGTTTTTTTTAGGGTGTAATTTTAGGGCAAATTATTTTTTATTAAAATTTATTTTTATTTTTTTTTTAATTTTTTTTATTTTTTTTTTAAAATTTTTTGTTTTTTTTTTTTTTTTTTTTAAATCCCATGAAGGGAAAACTTTTTAACTTTTTTTTTTTCCACTTAATTTTGCTTACATTTAATCGGTGTCAGTCTGCACAAGCAAGGATAGGACGCACAAAAATTTCTCCCCCTGATCACTGGCTTTTTAAACCAGACTTTCCCTGTGGCAAACCCCTAGGCCCCCAGGGCTGACTGTGCACCCTTTCCCCCGGGGTTTCTGGGGGGTAAACCGGGCGTTCCGATCACCTGACAGGCAGGGGAACCCCTTTGGGATTGCGTTGGGGGTGAGGGATCCGCCGCAATAAAACGGTTAAACCCCACCGGTGAGGGAGGTTTCCCCCGCCCCCCAGGGGCTTGCGGGGAGCTGAAATCTTAGCGCTGCTGGGGGCACCCGGAGCCTAAAACCCCGATGTCTGCAGCGCACCAAAAGAAGCGTTGCGAAAAAAGCCCTGAAATCCCCCCGGAACCCAAAAAGACGGTGGGGGGTTTTTTTAAGGAGTTAAGGGGCGAACATGTTCGGTTGAGCACTGCAGTCTCTACTAGCACAGTCTCTACAAACTGTATAGACGCACGCCTGGTAAACAATGGCACGGCAGGATTCATCAAGCTCTGTGACCTCTTCAATCAACTGATCAGTTGAGAACTGGACCACCATGACTTTCGAAAAATGAAAAGTATTTTTTAATACAGTTTTCAGAAATTTGCCACAATGTTTTAAAAGGGTTTTTTTTCCCTAAGAGCTTCATAGATGCATCCTTTCACTTCCGGGTTTTTTCGGGGGGACTGTCGTAATTTGCTTACGAGCTCCGTGCTTTAAAACCCCATGTTTTTAAAACTCTGTTTTTTTAAAGTCTGAAATTAGTTTAGATTAGTTTAGATCTTCTCTGAAACTGTAGCGGAGATTTTTTTAAAAAAGTAAACAACATTTAATTAGTAGCTTTTGTTTTAAAAGTTCAGATAAAACACAAGTTTCTCATTTCTGGCTGCTGAAACCCTTGTGGGGTTTGACATCACCCCCTGCTTCAGAGGAAAAGGGGGAAAAACGGTTTCCGGGCCCACTGGAAAAACCCAAAATAGACCCAAAGGAGGTGTTTAAAATTTCACTTGTAGCTCCCTTAACAAAAAAAAAAATGAACAACGCATGTTTTTGGGGAAAAAACATTTTCATTTTGTTTTTTCCCTACATTTTAAAAGCTATTTTTTGTAGGGGGAAAACTTAACTTATTTAATAACGGGACAAAAAAAATATTTTAAATGCGTCACTTCTTGGGTTTGTTTTCATGTGAAAATATGAACATCATCTCATGATTCATACATTTTCCCTTTTTTGGGAAAATTTGCGGACTCCCCCCGGGCCCTGCAACCCTAGGGGTGGTTATCATCATTCTTGTTCTCATATTTTGCCCACTGCGGGGAGTCTTTATATAAAAAAAAGTAAGTACGGGAAAAGTCCCCGACTTACAACTTTCCCAAACCCTACATTTTGCCCCCCTAGTTACAAAGGGAAAACCCTTAGGGGGCATGCTGGACTTGAAAGTTCCATTTTTAAACAGCGGATAGTAGAGTGGAAGGGAAAAATTTCCAGCATCCCACAGCAGCACATAAGGTGAAAATGAGGTGAAAATTCTTCTAAACAGAGGCAATACAGAAAAACAAATGAAAAAACCCTTTCCCTGCACACCCAAAAAACCAAAAAGAGAACTTTGTGCTGGTTCGTTTTTAATAAATGTACTTGTTCTGACACATAAAATTAATTTTAAAGAATGAACCTACGGGTCCCTATCCTTTTTGAAACCCGGGGGACTGCCTGAAATCAAGGGGGGTTTTACAGTGACCCCCTGACGGGAAACCCCAGCCCCTACCCCCTGCCTCCCTTGAGTGCGCCCTAGGCGGCAGGGGGAAAACTGGGAGACAGTCCCCCTGCACTCCCTAGAGTGCTGGGGGCCGTCGGGGGAAAAAGGAAAAAATTAGACAGTCCTGGTCAATACCAAATCGGGAAAAACGCCAAGCCCCCAAAAACAGAACCAGGGGGAAAAAAACGTAAAAACCCGGGGTTCAAACACGAAAGGGAGCGAGGTACAAAACAGGAGAACCCCCTGGGGTCAGGAGAACAAGTGAGGTAAAGGTACAAGAGAAGCAAATACAATATACAGAAAAAGAAACCCAGGAACCCAGGAAAAAATATGCAGGCGCGCCCCCACCCTTCAGGGAGTTTAAATGGTTCCCGGATTTTCCAACCCCCAAAAGGATTGGAGCGGCCTCCGGGTCCTCCCATTGGCAGGTGCGACAAGGCCCCCCGTCCCGGGGTGAATGGGGCCCCTGTTATCAAAGAGCTGCCAGCCAGGATGGGTACCCAGGGTTTTGGGGGCGTGATCGCTGCTTTCCCGAACATTGTTTCCCCGCAAAAACCCAAACGCTGCCCCGCCCCGACAATGGGCCCGTATTAGGGGAAATAAAAGGATGTCAAACATGCAAAAAAATAAAAAAAACATCCCATCATATTTTAAAAAACCCCAACAAAAAAAAGGTATTATGCTATAATCCCCAAGGGGGGGTTTTAAAAGTAGAAGCCTCAGGGAAAACACTTTGGGGCCTTTGTCCCCAAGTGGGCATTGGTGACCACTGCAGCCCGTAAAAGGCCCCCCACCGTCATGTGCCAAAACTTTAGAAACTCCATTCCCCCTAACTAAGTGGGTGCCAATGCAATGAATGTTTAACCCCTGGGGACCCTGATTGGCTGCAAACGGTTTACATGCAGACACTTGTTTTCAAAAACCCCGGGGGGGTTTTCTACGCTGGATTTGCCGGATATTAAAGAGGGGAAGTACGTTTTTTTTTTAAGTTGAACAAAATTATAAGGTTTTGTTTCAGGGCAAAAAACAAATATTTATTTACCCCTGGGGCTTAAAAGGGGGAAAAAATCTTTAATTGCTTGTTGGGAGACCCTTAATAAAAGCAATCTAATCTTTTTTAGGGTTTGATGTATAGCAGTAAGCAGTTTAAAATAAAAAGTTCCCCTTTTATTTGGGACTTTCAGGGAAGCGAAAATTAATATTTAATGCGCATTGTTCAAACTGAGAAGGGCAAAACCCTTTTGGGTCTGCTTTTTGGGCAATGATTTTATTTGGGGGTTTCCCCCAAATAAAGAACAACTTTTAAAAACCAGGAAAGGGAGCTGCTCTGTACAAATGGTGTGGGTTTTCAAAAGATTTAACCATCATTATATTTACATGGATGCCACTCATTTTAAACATCACTTCTTTAAAAAATTTTTTTTCCTAATCGAAAACAAAATGTTGTGGGTTACATTTTTTCCTGCAGCAAAAATGCTGAAAAAAATTCTGGGTGCAGCTTGGGTACAAAGAGAACCCACATTTGAATAAAAACCTTTTTTTCTGGCTGCACAATTTGGTTTTTCGCACTGTGTGGCATCTTTTTCCTTTGGGGGCCCCCCACATGCATTTTGGGGGTTTAAAGGGCCAGAAAATGCCACCCAAACTTTTTCGGCCCATAGTTTGCCCGCCCCTTTTCCCTTTTAAAGGGTGTGGGGTCACGGAGCGGCATGGAGGGGGGCAGAGGGGAGGGAGCTGGGAGCGGCGCGGAGGGGGGGGAAAAAAGCCCCCCTCTCTTCTTGGTGGCTACAACTTCGTACCCATTCCTCTCAAAGGGTCCCCTGGAAATAGTGAAAAAGGGGGTTGGGCAATTTTTTGGTGGGGGATGGTGATGTAGTTTTCCCCCCGGGGAAAACTTCCCTTGGTGAATTCTCCCTCAAATTGGGCTGGGTGAATGGTGGGTTTGGTTTTCAGAAAAAAAAGGGGGGGGGGGGGGGATTCAAACCCGGGAACCCCTCGTTTAAAATGTTAAAAATACACCATAAACACTTTTAAGACACATTTTACTTTTACACTTTTGCGTCATGATAGGCGCGTATAACTCCCATCGTATAAACCGATAATGGGGGGAGTAACTTTCAGCTGAGTGCATTTCAGATAAGACATGACAACACTAGCGACGCTCAGCGAAGTGATCACGGGCACAATAAATCACATACATTACCCAATTTTTCACACGGGCATAATTAAATTTTTAAACCCAAAGGTGTGAGCCCAAAATTTGGAAAACAGATAACTTATGATGGCTGGGGAGCCTTTTAAATCAAGAGGGCCCATGGGGCTTTTGGGTGATGCAGGGGCTGGTTTGGCTCAGGCATCTTTTCCTCAGGTCCGGACACTTTAACTGGGGGTGGAGTATACTGTTGCAATGGGAACAGGCCCATATGGATATCGTGTCCATAGACATACCCCTTGGCAGATGGTGATGCAGCTGTGGGGATAGAAAATGGAGAAGAAAATGGGGGGCAAAACCCCATCTGTTTTCTGCTGTCAATTGGGAGAGCCAAACTCCTGCAGGGAAAATGGGGGTTCATGACCGAAACTCCACTGTGGGTCCCGGGGCCCGTGTGGGTCGACTTTGGGAAAATTTTGATTCAAGGCCGTCCCCCCAACTCTTGCTCTCTCTCGCTGAACTTGCTGCCACTCCAACATACACCTTGCAAACAACTGAAGCATGGCAGGACGGGTTTGTGGAAGGTCACCAGGCATGGTGTCCACCCCCTCACTATGTCGTCACCGCTCCTCTCACTCCGGCGCCATTTTGCTTGGGTGGGAAATGACTCAGTGACTCGCTCATGGTCAGGCAGAGTTGAAAAATGACAAGATGGTGGTTGCGCTGATGTTGCAGTTTCCTAACGTTTCAAGGGTGGCAAGGGTTAGAACACATTGTTTAAACCAAAAGGTTCGATTTAAAAACTTCTTATTTTGTATTCCCCGTCCAAAAGCAAAACTAATAAAGATGGTAGGGGATGGGTTTCTTCTCGCTTGTCAAAATTTGGGTTTAAAAAAGAACGTTGCGGGACATCCCTTTGGGTTCAGGTCCACTAAGCTTTTAACCCGTTTTTATGACAAACCCTTTTGTGGTGTTCCCCGAAATAGCATGGAGGGAGGCAGGGAAGAGGGAGATGGGAGCAGCAGCCATATGCCCGTGTCTGCTCCTCCTTGTCACGGTGGCTGCACACTTCACAACCCGTTCCTTTCGTGCTCCTCCAGCCCCCCAGCACCCCCTGAAGAGGGGGGGCAGACTTCAGGTTTATGATGGTGATTGTAGTTCCCCCCCGGGGCCCCCTAAAGTTGTGGTTTTCTCCCTTTTAAAATGCTTGCGGTGGATGGTGGGTCAAGTGCCCTTGGTGTTCGGTGCAGAAATAAGCAGGCAGGAGACAAAGGGTTAAAACATGAACCTTCAGCCGCAGAGGCCTCCTTTACTTAACCTTGACAAGATGTTACAAGCACACAGGAGTGGATTACATTCAAGTTACATTTCCTTTCACAGCCAGTCCAAGCCACTCAGTAGACTAATTCATGAGCAGTGATCCTTACAAATTAAAGTCCCTTGAATAAATGCTTTCCAGTATTACAGTCTGGAATATCTTCACAAAGTTGGAGTATCGGGCCAGGCCGGAGGCTAACTGGGTCCCAAAAGGTGCGAGGTCTGGTGGGACTAGTATTACCTCACAAAGTCTCGAGAATCCAAAGTCTTGGTAGCCCAGCTGAAACCTTCTTCTTGAGATTAAGCTTTTCCTCTCTCTAAGTCCACTCCTATGTGGCCAGGGAAATAAAAGGGTTAAAGCTGTGCCCTGAGCCCAGATACAGCATAGCCTATGTAAGGGTGGCATGGTGGATTGTAGTCCTGACAGCTTGCATATGATGATGATGATAACAACACTAGGGGAGAGACCCAGAACACTAAATTTTCCTAGCTTATATAGACTCCTACTCCCCCCTCTTTGTGTTTCCATGGTGATTCCCGCCATTAGCTCTTGAGTGGCAGAGACTTGTTATATTTCTGCAAGACAGCATGACTATACAGCTTTTGCAGACATGAACACAAGCTGTTAGCGGAATACAGGGGTAAAGTAGAGGTCAACAAACATTATATAAAACACTTATAGGGCATTTAAAGCAGAAAATAGTGCACCCTTTAGTAGTGTATTGCACCACCAACTTCTGTACACTACAAGGGCACCTTTCCCTTTGGATAACGATCTTGTGTAAATTTCTGGTGTTTGACCTCAGCTAATTTCCTGACCCTTCCGCTTGTCTACTGCTTGTCCTCACCATTGGTCTGTCTCTGCTTTATGAAAACAGTCCCCCTGCTCTAACCTTCTGCTTGTGGCCCCACAACAACTGTGCCGATCCCTCCGGTACCATGCTGGCACATCAGCAGTCACTGTGAGTGACCACTTCAGGAGTAGCAACCTAGGAGATCCCTGCAGTGGGATTTCGTAGACTCCACTCATCTGTGTGCTCCTATGCTAAAGCTCATGGCTGATGCAAAGGATCCACCACCCAACTCTCATGAACGTTAAACTGGCCCACTTTGCATTTTATATATAGTATCTCACAAAAGTTAGTACACCTTTCAAATTTGTGTAAATATTATATTATATCTTTTCATGGGACAACACTGAAGATGTGACACTTTAAAACAATGTAAATTAGTCAGCATGCAGCTTGTATAACAGTGTAAATTTGATGTGCCCTCAAAATAACTCAATATTCAGCCATCAATGTCTAAACTACTGGCAACAAAAGTGAGTACACCCCTAAGGGAAAATAGTTAAATTGTGCCCAAATTGTCAACATTTTGTGTGGCCACCTTATGTTCCAGCACTACCTTAACTCTCTTGGGCATGGAGGTCACTAGGGCTTCACAGGTTGCAGTCACTGGAATCCTCTTCCCTCCTCCATGATGACATCACGGAGCTGGTGGATATTAGAGTTCTTGCGCTCCTCCATCTTCCATTTGAGGATGCCCCACAGATGCTCAATTGGGGTAAGGTCTAGAGGCATGCTTGGCATTTTCTTTATTAAGGCAGTATTGTTTGGGAGGTGTGTTTGGGGTCATTATCATGTTGGATAATGGTTCTGCTTCAGGATGTCACAGTACATGTTGGCATTAATGGTTCCCTCAATAAACTGTAGCACCCCAAAGCCAACAGCACTAATGCAGGCTAAACCATGACACTCCCATCACCATGCTTGACTTTAGGCAACACACATTTGTCTTTGTACTCCTCATCTGGTTGACGCCTCACACGCTTGCCACCATCTGAACCAAATAAGTTTATTATGGCCTCATCAGAGCATAGGACATGGTTCCAGTAATCAATGTCCTTAGTCTGCTTGTCTTCAGCAAAATATTTGTAGGCTTTCTTGTGCATCATCTTTAGAAGAGCCTTCCTTCTGGGACGACAGCCATGCAGACCAATTTGATGCAGTATGCGGCATATGATCTGAGCACTGACAAGCTGACCCCCCACTCCTGTAATCTCTATAGCAATGTTGGCAGCACTCATCTCTGGAGCTGGAGCACATGCACTCAACGTCTTTGGTCGACCATGGCGAAGTCTCTTCTGAGTGAAACCTATCTTTATAAACTGCTGTATGGTCTTGGCCGCCGCGTTGCAGCTCAGTGTCAGGATGTTGGAAATCTTCTTATAGCCTCGGCCATCTTTAAATATAGCAAAAAATTTTTTTTTCAGATCTTTATACAGTTCTTTGCCATGAGGAGCCATGTTGAACTCCCAGTGACCAGTATGAGAGTGTGAGAGTGATAACACCACATTTACCACACCTGCTCCCCATTCACACCTGAGACCTTGTAACACTAATTAGTCACATGACACTGTGGAGGGAAAATGGTAAATTAGGCACAATTTGTCCTTGTCCCCTTGGGGGTTTGACTCACTTTTGTTGCCAGCGGTTTAGCTTTGATGGGTGTTTGATTTTTTTGGGGGGAAACAAAATTTACATTGTTATAAAACCCGTAAAACTGGCTACTTTACATTGTTTAAAATTTTGTCATATCCTCAGTGTTGCCCCAATAAAAAAGTTAAAATACAGTATTTAGAAAAATGTGAGGGGTGTACTCATTTTTTGTGAGTACTGTATTTAGGAAAACCGAGAGGACGCTTTAAACCCCAATGAATTATAATTTTTCTATTTTTATGTTTGAAAACCTTCTTTACTTTTAAATTTTTTCTGTACCTAATTTTGTCTATTTCAGAAAAGAAGGACAATTACATGGCAGGCAACTGCGAAGAATCTTCTACTGGGATGTAAGCTCATGGAAAACATTTGCGTATCTAAAAAGGACCCCCGGGTTTTGTACCCAAATTTTAAAATTTAAACAAAAATTTTATTTTGTAGCTAAAGAAAAGAATAGTTTTTAAAAAAAAGAATTACCCAGGAGAGGTGACACGGACATCCATGTGCAAGCTCAACAACAGGAGGTCCACTTGTCTGAGCCACCAGTGGATAGAAAATTAAAATACTTCTTGTAAAACTGTTCTGGGTAAAAACTGCGCCTGTGTTGGGAATCAACTTGCCTTGTTGTCATTATCATTTTTTACCCTTTCTTTGGGAAAGGGTGTTTTAAATTTCATGAAAAGCAGCATAAAGTTGTCCATGATTATCTGGAATCTGATCGTGTAACTTGTAGATGGTAATGGCAAAAGCTGGCTTGATAGGGATGTAACTTGTGTATGTACCTGTAATAAAAAAACCTGAGCTGATTTTTGGACTAGGGTGCCTAGGGCCCATTAAGCAGGTAGGTATATAATCCCATGATAAAGTAGATTGGTACATAGGCCCCCCAATTACACAGATATAGAGACCGCCAGTAGGTAAGTAGGTATATAGGTCCCTAGTAGGAAGGTATATGGACATGCTGAAGGTCATTATATAAGTCCCCTGTAGGTAGGTTTATAGAAACCCCTTTTGGTAGGGGGAGAGGTCCTTCAGTTAGTAATCAGGCATATAAGTAGTGAGGCAGGCATATAGGGGCTATATAGGCAGGCAGGCAGGCAGAGTCTATGTGCCATAAGTTGTATTAAAATAAAAAAAAAAGGAAAGAAAGAAAAAGAAGAAGGAAGGAAAGAGGGTATGAAAGGAAGTTAGGAAGAAAAGAAGGGAAGGTAAAAAGGGAAAGGGAAAGGAAAAGGGAAGGGGAAGGGAAAAAGGAAGGAAGGAAGGAAAGAAACTTTTCTCCACGGCCCCCCACAAAGGGGGAAACCCTGCAGTCAGTGAGGTGGGCCCCGGGTGATGTGAATTATCATTTCCCACCCTGTCAGCACTAAGGGCTGGCGCCGGGGTTAAAAAAAAGGTCTTTCGCCCTTTGGCTCACCAGGAGGGTTAAAAGCGGGGCGGAGGCTAATTTTTGGGCAGTTTTAAATCCTGCCTTGGAAAAAACTTGGGACAGGGGCCCCCCCGGTGTTCAGAGGAAAAAGGGGCAGGAAACGGGCCCCCCCAGTTTCCCCCCCGCCGGGAGTGAATATTAATTCATTGCCAGGGGCCCCCGGAACCCGAAAATAAAGGGGGAGGAGAAGTTTTGGGAACAGATGTCCCCTGGCCAAAGGGCCCCCCAGGGATTGGGCCCCTTTGGGGCTGCTTAAACTTTTCCCTGGTAGTTCCACCCCTGATTTATGGGGTCCACCAGTGGAGTTGATTATGGGGGTTCACCCTAAAGCTACTGTACATACTTCTTATACTCTGCCTCTTGCTTTTTGCCTCTTTCTCTCTGCATTTCTGCCTGTAGATATGTGCAGTTGAAAAGCAACTCCAGATCTACCATGCTCAGGTGCCCACCAGGGGTTTCACTTACTCTCCTGTGGTCCAGTCAAAGTCTGGGACCGTATGCCTTTTAGTACTAATGTTTCAAACCTTATTATATTTTAGTCAAAATTGCATTTTTGCAGATCATATTTTTATAAAAAAAAAAAAAAAAGTTCATTAAAGTTTGTTCCTTATAAATAGTTAATAACAGCTGTGGTTGATCTCAGCATCACCGCGATCACTGACTCTTTTGTTCTGATTTATGAGTAACATTAGTGATACATGTCATATGGTACTTTTACCAGCTTAGTCATAGGCGGTGGTTTTCTGTTATTCAGGCAGTCATAGCAATGGGGCTCAAAACCAGGAAGAGTTAATCACTGCTTGGCACAAACAGTGTCTTGTTGTAACCAGCCTTGAACCAATACTCTGCAGCTGAGCACTCTATCTATGCTATTCAGTTGAACGACAGTAATGTCACTGAGGTGTCTACACTGTCATAGTCATCGCTGATGTCACAGATGATACAGATGTCACAGGTGTCAGTGAAGCTCCATTTGCTCCTCACTGTCCTCTATCACATAACTCACACTCGCCATGGTCTAGACAGTAGACTTCTCTGCAACCACAGCTCCTCACAATTTTAGTGTGCCCAGTCAGGTCTGGCCAAACCTTTCCATCCGAGTACATAACATCTGCAAAAAAGGAACTGCTCTTATAATTGCTGAAAAAGACAGACGTCCATCCAATGCAGCCTGGATATAGCCAGTTATATTTTTACACCTAGAAAAGTATCCAGACCCTTCTCCAGAATCCCGGTCACTATAACTTGTTATATTATTACATCTAGAAATGTATCCAGACCCTTCTGCAGAATCCCGGTCACTATAACTCGTTATATTATTACATCTAGAAATGTATCCAGACCCTTCTCCAGAATCCCGGTCACTATAACTTGTTATATTATTACATCTAGAAATGTATCCAGACCCCTTCTGCCCGAATCCGGTCACTATAACTTGTTATATTATTACATCTAGAAATGTATCAGGACCTTCTCCAGACTCTTGGTCACTATAATTGTTATATTATTACATCTAGAAATGTATCCAGACCCTTCTCCAGAATCCGGTCACTATAACTTGTTTATACTATTACATCTAGAAATGTATCCAGCACTTCTCCAGAATCCTGGTCACTATAGCTTGTTCTATTACTATATCTAGAAATGTCTCCAGACCCTTCTCCAGAATCCTGGTCACTATAATTGTTATATTATTACATCTAGAAATGTCTCCAGACCCTTCTCCAGAATCCTGGTCACTATAACTTGTTATACTATTACATCTAGAAATGTATCCAGACCCTTCTCCAGAATCCCGGTCACTATAACTTGTTCTATTATTACATCTAGAAATGTATCCATACCCTTCTGCAGAATCCCGGTCACTATAACTTGTTATATTATTACATCTAGAAATGTATCAGGACCCTTCTCCAGAATCTTGGTCACTATAACTTGTTATATTATTACATCTAGAAATGTATCCAGACCCTTCTCCAGAATCCCGGTCACTATAACTTGTTATACTATTACATCTAGAAATGTATCCAGACCCTTCTCCAGAATCCTGGTCACTATAACTTGTTATATTAAGATAACAAGAAAAGCATCCAGACCCTTCTCCAGAATCCTGGTCACTATAACTTGTTATATTATTACATCTAGAAATGTATCCAGACCCTTCTCCAGAATCCCGGTCACTATAACTTGTTATACTATTACATCTAGAAATGTATCCAGACCCTTCTCCAGAATCCCGGTCACTATAACTTGTTATATTATTACATCTAGAAATGTATCCAGACCCTTCTCCAGAATCCCGGTCACTATAACTTATTATATTATTACATCTAGAAATGTATCCAGACCTTCTCCAGAATCCTGGTCACTATAACCTGTTATATTATTACATATAGAAATGTATCCAGAACCTTCTCCAGAATCCTGGTCGCTATAACTTGTTATATTATTACATCTAGAAATGTATCCAGACCCTTCTCCAGAATCCCTGTCACTATAACCTGTTATATTATTACATCTAGAAATGTATCCAGACCCTTCTCCAGAATCCCGGACCCTTTTTGAACTCTGTTAGTGAATTCACCATGACAAGTTCCTCTGGCAAAGAGTTCCACAGTCTCACTGTTTTTACAGTAAAGAATCCCTTTCTATGTTTATGTAGAAATCTTCTTTCCTCTAGACGTGGAGGATGCCTTTTGTCCTGGATACAGTCAGGGGTATATATAGATCAGCTAATTTCCTCCATCATTTCATAACATATCTTTAGAGGAGTCAGAGCTCCTCACACACTGAGCTTCAAATCTCTGTTTTCTTTTCAGTGGAATAGTAAATATTGGCTGCTTGCAGGCACCACTAGAGGGAGCTCACTGCAGACAGGACTACTATTGCGCTCAATAGAAGCTATATAAATCTACCTGTAATGCATGCTCCTAGTGGCAGCTCCAAGCAAGTGCTGTGACTGCAAGTAATAAAAAAGCTCCCAAAAATGATAGATTTGTAATGTATCTCCTTCCTGGCTGCTCCCCAGACTACAACCCAAGCACATACAGAAGAAAGATGATGGAAGATATTTTTTTCATCCCATGTTTAACATATTGGGAGACCCTAATTTGTAATAACTCACAAGGAGACAGGAACATAGCATCTTCCCAGACTGGATAGTGGTTGGATATTTCTCTTCAAGAAAAGGACTTTATAAATAATAATCAGAAGTCATCAGGCAGAAATGGAAGAAGGAAATGAAGTGGAATGAAAGGAGAACTTCAAAGCACAAAGATATAGTGAGTATGGCTCGAAAACACAGACGTCCATCAGGTTCCTCTTTGTAGAGAAAGCCCCGGGCACCAAAGTCATACCAACCACATCCTCATATAGATAAAAAAAATGAGCCCTTCAACATCTTGCCATCTCCTCGTTCTGTTTTAGGTTTTTTTGGGGGGGTATCGGTTCCCATTTCCATGTCTGGTGGTCAAACCTTATAATATCTGTAGTCTGGAACCAGATTACAAGCTTGACTTCCAAGATTTTTGATAGAGAGGATACAAGGGATAGATGCCACCCTATCGATCTAGAGGACCTAGACCACCCACAAAGTATGGCGCTGTTATTAGGGGCACTATGCATATGACAACAAGGCATTACTTGTATTATAGGTATACTATATTGCACGTAATTTAGCTTACCTGCAGCTGAATACAGGATTTCTGGCTGATGCAACCGTCTCTGTTAGGTCACATGACCTGCACTCTGATTGGCTGAAAGACACAATACTTTTGATGCTGATAGGAAGTCTATACATTCCTATAAGACTGACTTTGAACCTCCCATGGGAATGCATTCACTTCTGGGTCACACAACCATGCTGTGTGTTTCAGCAACTCACAGTGCAGGTCACGTGCCCTAGTGGCAGCAGTGAGAAATCCTGTATTCAGCTGCAAGTAAAATACTCTCAATAAAACGTACGCAAATGTTATTAATATACATTAAAATTCTTCCCAAAATCTATGGCCTATTATGTATAACTATGCCAAGTATTTTTTGTGTTTAATGATCAGATATCTGAACTAAATTGCTTCACTATTTGTAAAACAAGCCAGGTGTAAAGCCACCTAATTATTTAGTATCATAGGTTCAACAATGCATTACCCCATTATACACAGAGATTATTATTTATTGTGCCAATACCACGAGACATAAGATACCAGAATGATACACTCATGTTTTTTATCTCAGGGATGAAATTGAAAGCAATCACTGCATAACTGGAACCTATGTGACGAAGTGATAGCCTGTAATAAAAAATTAATAATCCTATCACAATCTTATTTCAGGTGGAGCACCCGCCCGAATAAGGGCGACCCTGTCTTTCAGTGGCTCTCCTTACAGTATCACTGATAAATCTTGTACAATCTCCAACAAGTTAATACATCCTGATGCATATCACCAAATTGAATCATCAGGGGACAGTAATAGCATCCAGAAATGTATATCTACCTATAAGGGGCTTATATACCTACATACCTACCTAATAGAGGCTTATATACATACCTACTGGGGGGCCTCTATGCCTACCTACCAACTGTGGTTCCGAAACGTGTTGAAATAAAATATTTTTCTTTTACATATGGGCTGGTGTTCACCTCAACCCTGAAGTAACGTCAGCTTGGGGGGGTTTATATTCCTTCCGACATGGGTCCTATATACCTACTGATCTACCTACAGAGGGATTATATAACTAGATACTAGGGACCTATATTCTGACTTATTGAGGAGACCTATATAACTACTGATCCACTTAATTGGAGACCTAGACACCTAACTGTTGGGGGACTTGTAGGTCTACCTTCCTATCTATATACTATATTGGGAATTAAACTACCTCCTACATGGGAATGCAAAACAAGACTAAACCTTGGTGCACAAATGGGATCCCCATAGCTGTTTGGGGGCACTTTTACTGTTAGAGGCACAAAGGGGTCATTATTACCATTAGATGCTCTATAGATGAGGAGTTTGTGCAGAGATAGTAATTGGTAGGGAAGGTCAGGAAAAGTGAGGAGTCTATGATGTTTGTTTTGTAACTTTTGCAGTGAAGAGTCGTGACCGGGAGAAGATGTCATGGCGGTTTGGACCGAATTGAGAAGAAAAAGGGAAAGAGCACAACTCATCAAAGAAAAGAACAACTTTTCAGAGACATCTCTGGTGAGTCCATGGATGTAACTTTACTGTAATCTCTTATATGTGTTCAGAATGCCTGTGTACAACTGTTATCTAAAACTGTATGGTCACTGTATGGCAGTAATATTGGTCGTAGAATAATGGTTTATATTCAGTAATGGTATCATGAATTATTTAGCCACTATGTGGTGGTGATATGTGGTCATTGTGTTGTGGTATTATACAGCCACTATGTTGTGGTGATATGTGGTCATAGTGTTGTGGTATTATTCAGTCACTATGTGGTGGTGATATGTGGTCATGGTGTTGTGGTATTATACAGTCACTATGTGGTGGTGATATGTGGTCATGGTGTTGTGGTATTATTCAGTCACTATGTGGTGGTAATATGTGGTCATGATTTTGTGGTGATATGTAGTTATGGTGTGGAGGTATTATTCATTCACTATGTAGTGGTGATATGAGATCATGGTGTGGTGGAATTATCCAGTCACCAAGTTGTGGTGATATGTGGTAACGGTGGTACTATTTAGTCACCATGTGATGTACTTTACTTAATTTGGTTTATTGTCAGAAGCCTGTACAACTGTTATCTAAATGTATGGTCATGTTGGCGTATTTGGTCGTAGAATATGGTATCATGATTATTTAGACCACTTGTGGTGGTATAGTGGTCATTGTTGGTGTATTATACAGCACTATGTTGTGGTGATATGTGGTCATGTGTGGTGGTATCATTCAGTCACTATGTGGTGGTGATATGTGGTCCTGGTGTGGTGGTATTATTAAGTCACTATGTGTTGGTGACATGTGGTCATGGAATGGTGGTATTATTCAGTCACTATGTGGTGGTGATATTTGGTCATTGTTTTGTGTGATATGTGGTCATGGTGTGGGGTATTATTCATTCACTATGTGGTGGTGATATGGCTGATTGGTGTGGTGGAATTATTCCAGTCACATGTTGTGGTGTATGTGGTAACGGTGGTATACATTTAGTCCCATGTGTATGCATGTTATGTATGGGGTGTGTATTGCAGTCACTATGTGGTGGTGTTATGTGGTCGTAGTATTATTCAGACCATTATGTGGTCATTGTATGATTGTATTATTCAGTCACTATGTGGTGGTGATTTGTGGTCATGGTGTGCAGGTGATTTCAATCACCTGTTGTGTTATTGGATGTGTCCAATGGGTGGATTATTCATCACATTTGGGTAATATGTGGCCATGGTGTTGTGATGATATGTGGTCATGGTCTCGTGGTATTATTCAGTTACAATGTGGTGATGATATGTGGTCTTGGTGTTGTGGTATTATTTAGTCTCTATGTGCGACATGTATGAACGGGGCTATGCCAGAATTCTGGCCTCAAAAAGCAGTAGGAGACAAGTTTTATGTCACTATGTGATGTGATGGTGATATGCGATCATGGTGTTGTGGTATTATTCAGTCACCTTGTGGTGGTGATATGTGGTGGTGTTATTCAGTCACTATGTGGTGGTGATATGTGGTCATGGTATTATTCAGACCACTATGTGGTCATTGCATGATTGTAATATATATTATGGTGTGGTAGTATTATTCAGTCACCATGTGGTGGTGATGTGTGGTCATGGTATGATGGTGATATGTGGTCATGGTGTTGTGGTATTATTCAGTCATGATGTGGTGTTGATATGTGGTCATGGTGTGATGGTATTATTCAGTCACTATGTGGTGATAAAATGTAGTCATGGTATTATTCAGACCACTATGTGGTCATTGCATGATTGCATTATTAATTTACTATGTGGTGGTAATATGTGGTCATAATTTTTTGGTATTGTTCAGTTACTATGTGGTGGTGATATGTGGTCATATTTTTGTGGTATTATTCAGTTACTATGTGGTGGTGAAATGCGATCATGGTGTGGTGGTATTATTCAGTCACCATGTGGTGGTGATGTGTAGTCATGGTGTGGTGGTGATATATGGTCATGGTGTTGTGGTATTATTCAGTCATGATGGGGTGATGATATGTGGTCATGGTGTGATGGTATTATTCAGTCACTATGTGGTGATGATATGTAGTCTTGGTATTTTTGAGACCACTATGTGGTCATTGCATGATTGTATTATTCATTTACTATGTGGTGGTAATATGTGGTCATAATTTTGTGTTATTATTCAGTTACTATGTGGTGGTGATATGTGGTCATGGTGTGGTGGTATTATTCAGTCACTATGTGGTGGTGATATGTGGTCATGGTGTTGCGGTATTATTCAGTTACTATGTGATGGTGACGTGGTCATGATGTGGAGGTATTATTCAGTCATAATATGGTGGTAATATGTGTTCATGGTGTGGCAGTATTATTTGGTCACTATGTGGTGGTGATATGTGGTATTATTGGGATTATTGGTAATATTGTCTTTGGGATTCTGGTTTTGTGTAGCAGTGTTATTTGCTAATTGTCGGACTATTATTTTATGTAGATCATTGTGTTACAGCTTTTTGTATATTTTGGCTCTGGTTGTTGGTGATGCATTGTGTCGCAGCGTGGCACAACTAGTTAGGAGTGGGGGAGATAAATTTCTTCATCCGCATTGAGTGCAACTTAGCCTAGGACTAGCCCTGCTCATATTGATGGTATATCGATAGCATATGCCATCAATGTGTAATAGGTGCAGTCCCACCTATGGGACCTGCACTATACTTTTTGTAATATTCGGTAGATAATATAGAGTATAACCGGTCGGCAAATAGTACCTGCACTGAGGAGGTTTCCCTGACTCCTCCGTATCTGGTATGCATATATATACGGCATACATGCCAACTCTTCCATTTTTGGAGGGGGGGTCCCGCTATTTGGGGTCCCCTCCCGCCCTCCCGGGGGAGTTGGCATTCCTCCCGCCGCCAGTAGGCGGCGGGGGTTCTTTAAATGGCCGCGCCGACAGAGTAGCGCTAGTGCACTACTCTGGCGCCGCCGGGCCGCTACTACAGGCGGGTGAAGCGGCCGCTGCGCCCACTTCACCCGCCCGGAGTCTCGCTGTGCAGGGAGGAGGCAGGAGGGATCGCTCCCTCCTCCCTCCTGCCCCTGTATGTCCAGCGCACATACAGGTCAGCGGCGCAGGGGAAGTGATGCGCGGCTGCCCTCACAACCCCCTGCGCCGCTGAGGAGATCGTCCGGAGCGGCCGTGCTGCAGGAGCCTGGTGAGGTAAGTGGATTTTATTATTTTATTTTTATTAGCTATATGGGGGGCTCTGCCTGGCAACAATGGGGGCACTTCCTGGCAACAGAGGGGACATCTACCTGGCAACAGAGGGGGCACTACCTGGCAACAGAGGGGGCACTACCTGGCAACAATGATGGCACTACCTGGCAACAATGTGGGGCACTACCTGGCAACAGAGGGGGCATCTACCCGGCAACAATGGGGGCACTACCTGGCAACAATGGGGGCACTACCTGCCAAACAATGGGGGCACTACCTGGCAACAGAGGGGACATCTACCTGGCAACAGAGGGGGCACTACCTGGCAACAGAGGGGGCACTACCTGGCAACAATGGGGGCACTACCTGGCAAACAATGGGGGCACTACCTGGCAACAGAGGGGGCATCTACCTGGCAACAGAGTGGGCATCTACCTGGCAAAAGAGGGGGCATCTTTCCTGGCAACAATGGGGGGGGCACTACCCGGCAACAGAGGGGCACTACCTGGCTAACAATGGGGGCACTACCTGGCAACAGAGGGGGCACTACCTGGCAAACAATGGGGGCATTACCTGGCAACAATGGGGGCACCTACCTGGCAACAATGGGGGCACCTACCTGGCTAACAAAGGGGGGCACCTACCTGGCTAACAAAGGGGGGCACCTACCTGGCTACAGAGGGGGCATCTACTTGGCTACAAGGGGGCATCTACCTGCCTGTAAGGGGCACTACCTGCTTATGGGGGGTTACTACCTAGCTATAAGGGCATCTACCTGGCTTTCTTCCAAAGCCGTTATGCAGTTAGGTGGAGTGGGTGTGGCTTTTTGAAGGGTGTGGCATACCGACAAGATGGGCGTGTCCATGCAAATTTTTGCCGCGGCGCGCTACGCGCGCCACCCACTAAAGTCTCCTGCTTTTTCATTTTCAAAAGTTGGCAACTATGATATACGGCAGGAACAAACTTTAAAACATCCGTTTATTAATATATCCTTAAAATATATGTAGCTTCACATGTACACTTAGTGTTACTTGCATTTTGGATGGTAGAAATGCCACGACCGGTAACAGGCAATCATCCAACATGAGCAGTCTCCAACCCTCCGCTTCTGGAGAGAAATCGTGGAGTGTACACAGACAGGTCGGGCCGAGGTTCCTGCCGTATATATATGCATACCTGCACTATACTTGAAACTTTCAAAATGGAGAAGTTTCAGTGCCTGTTTTTGAAATAGCTGTGGATGCCAGAGATGGGACCCACACCTATCACACATTGGCAGCATATCCTACCAATATGCCAGCATTGTGTGTTGTGGCAACTCCCTTTATGCTGTTTCACTATTAGTATTTAAAGGATTTGTTCAACAAAAAAATATTTTCTAGATAATACTTCTTCTGCAGTTTTACATTTTTGTAATATATTTTCGTTACATGTTCTGTGGGATTCCTGCAGTTCTACATCAGCTGTTTGATGACTGGAAGCTCAGTAGTTCTGTGTCCAGCCCAGGAGATCAGGTGATGAGATCGGGGATGTGGCTTTTCTCAGTGCAGCCTTTGCTGCTTTGTTTCTGCCTCCCAAGACTTTTAACATGAGGTAGGAAACAGGGAGTGCACTGAGACTTAGCTGGGAGGGAGGAAGAGGAACGAAACACAGCAAAGAATCTGGGAAACTGTAGGGAAAAGAGAAACAGCTTTCTAAAAGGAAATGCTGCTTCTCAGCTCCAGAGAAGGGAGGCTACACACAACACAGGAAAGCTTGAATTACACAGAAAACTTCACAGGGAGAAGGAGAAAGATTCAGACAAGCCATCTGCTACTTCTTGTTTTGGTTCACCAGATGACCTTTTAGGGCTTGTTCACACGGAGTTTTCACTCCGTGTTACAAGCGCTTTGTAGATCCGTCTTGGGGACCGACAGAGCGAACCCAAGACGGATCTAACAATTAGCAGTGACTTTATCACTGCTTGCTATGACGAACACGCAGCGGCGTTCACATGAGAGATCTCGGCTGCATGTTTCAAAAGCGTCGCTCGGGTCCGTCATGCAAAGAATTGCATGTCATTTCTTAACAAAACGGACCGAGCGGTGCTTTTGAAACACGCAGCGGAGATCTCTCATGTGAACGCCGCTGCGTGTTCGTCATAGCAAGCAGTGATAAAGTCACTGGTAATTGTTAGATCCGTCTTGGGGACCGACAGTGCGGACCCCAAGACGGATCCTAAAAGCGCTTGAGTGAACACTTCGTGTGAACAAGCCCTTAAAGGGGTTGTCTCACTACATTGATTCCTCTCACCTCAGTCCTGTTTTCTTGGTTTCGTTTTGAATTCAGGGGCGTGTTTTTCTGGCTTCCACTAGGCTGCAGTAGAAGCCAAGTCTGTAGCTATAGCAACCAGTACAGGCAGCCTATCAGGAGAGATTGAACAGGTCTGTAGCTATAGCGACCTGAGGACCTGATGCAGCCCATACAAGAGGGGATATCTAGGAATACGTAGGACACTGGTAATGGACACATATTGCAAAGTGACTTGTTTTTTGCAAGATCTTCAACATAGAAAGCAGCGATCCTTGTAGTGAGACAACCCCTTTAAGGTTTATGTTTTCCCTTTCAGTTGTCATGGTTCAAAGAATATATGATGTCATCAGGAATGGAACAAGGTGTTCTGGTGCACTGGGCAAATAAGGCACATAGTGCGGTCCCCCCTCCCCTCCCCCGCAATGGAAATTTCAGCCCACTCTATGCCTACTTTTCAGCCTACTGGGTTGTAGTGATGCCCTAGGTGATCTCCTACCTCTGCCTACCCGTCGTCCCAGCCCTGGATGTCATTAATATAAAACCAGATTGTGTAAGAATTTCTGCCGTGGAGACAAATGTTTATCACTGAGAACAATCAGATAATGACCAAGGATCACCTAAGGCTCTGTCTACAGAGGTGAGGTGGGGTTTGGGGTGTGCATTATAGATTTGGTCCAATTTGCAGAAGACAACCAAATCCTTCATGGAATCTGTTACATTGTTTTTAAGCCTAAGTCTATAGAGCAGAGGACAAAAAACTTGTTGAAAACCAAAACCTAAAAATTGCTATGAACCTGAGTATTTTGGCAGTTTTTTGTCCAAAGCAGCTGGGTTTCTGACCATTTTTTTGTGTAGTTCTTGAAAGTTATTTGGAGATGTTTGGGGTATGCAAATTTTTTTAATGTATGCAAAATTCATATACCTTGTATAAACTCCTGGGCAGTTTTTCAGCTGAACTATCCAAAAATGTGCCAAAACTTAAAAAACTATTTGATTTCCAACCAGTTATTTGGGTGTTTTTTGTTTTTTTGTTGAGTTTTTTGTAGATTTTTTGGGTATGCAAACTTTTTTTTACCCTATACCATGTATAAGCACCTGGGCAGTTTTTCAGTAGAACCATCCAAAAACGTGGCACAAACCTACGCCAAAAAAAACTCCAAGAAAAGTCCCCAAAAAAGTCCAGCGGTTTACATAGACTTCAATGGTAAATTTTCCGCTGGACTTCGTTGGATTTTCAACATGTTCTAAAAACCGCCAGCGCGCAAAATGAGCAGAAGGAAAAACGTCCTATGTAGACTATAGATCGCTTTTTGTATTGAAGTATATGGGGACGTTTTTCCGTCGGATTTTTAGTGGTTTCAAAATACTAAAACCGCAAAAAATCCGCCGGCAGACGTAGCCTAACAAATCAATTCTATTAAGTCTATTAAACTTAACTTTAAATTAATCAAGATAAAAAAAACTGGATTTACACAACATTAAGGTGCAAAGTATTTAAAGAAAGGACACACGTGATCTGAAATCTTACACTTGTTTTAATAAATTTTTCTAAATTTTTTTTTTATTTTTCAAACAGCTATGAGATCCGCATATCAGTTGTAAATATCCCTCCTTATTACAAATTTTAATTGATCATTAACATTCAATCCCCACAGATAATACATGGCTAAACTGAGTTAACAAATTACAAGTATAAAAAATAAATAACTCTTAATAAAGATATTATCCAAAGTGCAGAGAGAGTCCGTTATCATAGTAAATAGTAATACCGCAAAAATCCTTGAAGGGGTTGCCTGGCAGAAAAGTAAACTGGGCCAGAATGGGTAAAAAAAAATGAAAAAATTGTTATACTTACCTTCCAGTCCTCCATCGCTGCTGCCCTGGAGCTCCCCAGTGATCTGCCCCTCTTCACTTCCAGGTTCTTATCCTGACACGCAGGAGAGGGTCATTCTCCATTCACTTACAATGGAGCGCCAAGTTCTTCTGTGTGTCGGGAGAAGAACCTGGAAGTGAAGAGGAGCGGATTACTGTGGAACTCCGAAGCAGCAGCGCTGGAGGACCAGAAGGTAAGTATAACTTTTTTTTCTGCTAATTTACCCAGCCCGGCTACATTTACATTTTTTTTTCTTGCTGCTGGATACCTCTTTAACGTTGACAGTACCAGGGTGAAGCAGTCTCTATAAGTGTGCATGAATGCAATATATACAATAAATAATTACAGCAAATAGGTTGGAAAAAGAGTCACTTAAAGAAGGACTCTAGCAACTCTCTTTATTATATTCCATATGGTCCACTGTTGCCTTTTTGCATCATTATTGGATATTAGGTGAAGAAATTGCCGACAATGGCCGGAGCCTGTTACATAGTAACAGCCAATGTAACAAGAAGATGACCACCAACTCAGGTCTATGTGTAGTCACCGTGAGAGAGCAGTACATCCTGTTGTCTTCCCCACTTTCAGATATGCTCAGTGTAGAAAAAGCATGACATCATAGCAGCCGGGGTGACATCATTCATATGAATTGCTCTGTAAATCAGAGAACTGTCTTCATTATCCATAAAAAGCAAGAACAAATCATCTAAAATTCTTGAGGTTCTTGTTTTGCTTTCTCTCCAGTAGGGTCACCATTTCCTTCACATCTTCTTTTTCTCTTCAGTTTTGTCTAGATTAAAAGATAACAGATCACATAAGTGATATTTGTACTTGGAAAATAATCTCATTCTTTTCCTTTAAGAAAATTGAGATTAAAAAGTTATTCTTAACACAATGAGCAGCTTACACACTGCTATTCTGATTTTGCTTTGTTTAGGAGAGAGAGGAGATTTTTTTCTACTGCTTGTGTACACTAGTTTCTCTAAGTCACCAACCACCTCTCTCTGCTCTCATTGCTCCAGCTGTCCTGTGAGAGCATGAATACATCACACCCTGATGTGTCTTATCAGCAGCACAGGAGCTTGTTTATCTAAGTTAAAAACTCTTTAGGGCTCTATAGCCTTGTGTACTACAGTTTACAAACTGTAGCAGGCTCAGCTAGGGACACCAGAGCTGATATGCCCATCACTGTTATAGAAACGCCTACAGCCTGAACAGGAAGTGGGAGCCTGAAACTGTATAAACCACCCACAGCCTGAACAAGAAGAAGGAGCCTGAAGCTCTAGAACCGCCCACAGCTGGGCCAGGAAGTGGAACCCTGAAGCAGCAGAATTGTCCATAGCTTGATTAGGAAGTGGGAGTCTGACGCTGTATAACCACCCACAACCTGAACAGGAAGTGGGAGCCTGAAGCTGTAGAACTGTTCACAGCGTGAACAGGAAGTGTGAGCCTGAAGCTGTAGAACTGTCCACAGCCTGAACAGGCAGTGGGAGCCTGACGCTGTAGACTCATGCACAGCCTGAACAGGAAGTGGGAGCCTGAAGCTGTGGAGCCGCCCACAGCCTGAACAGGAAGTGGGAGCCTGAAGCTGTAGAAACACCCACAGGGTGAACAGCAACTGGGAGCCTGAAGCTGTAAAACAGTCCACAGACTGAACAGGAAGTGGGAGCCTGAAGCTAAAGAACTGTCAACAGCCTGAACAGAAAGTGGGAGCCTGAAGCTGTGAAGCCGCCCACAGGTTGAACAGGAAGTGGGAGAATGATGCTGTCGTAACCCTCACAGCCTGAACAGGAAGTTGGAGAATGAAGCTATAGAATCACCCATAGCCTGAACAGGAGGTGGGAGCCTGAAGCTGTAGAATCATCCACAGCCTGAACAGGAAATGGAAGCCTGAAGCTAAAGAACCACCAACAGCCTAAAGAGGAAATATGAGCCTGAAGCTGACTGTAAAGAGCAGGCTCTATGAAACAGCATGGTGAAAACAACTCTTTAAATCCTGAAATGAGATTACCTGTAATATATTCAGTTTATTCATCTCTTGGAAAGTACCACTGTGGTCCGGTGATTGAGTCGGTGAAGTCTGAGTCAAGACTTTCTCTATAAGACAAATATTCGCGGTCAGGTAAGTGGACACATCAAGGGTAAGAGTCTGTGTATATGGCCAAGTCTCATACACACATACAGTACGGTAGCACACAGGGTCCCTAAAATGTGGACCCATTATAGATACTCTTTGTGCCTAGTTATGTTGCTTTGGTCTATAGTCCTAGAAATAACCCAACCACATGTTGACATCTTTGATGATTGTGACTGTCCTGGCTACCAAGTAGGCTTTCCCAGCAAACCATTGCCTCTCCATGATTTACTGTATGTTATCCAGTAGACCTTATCTTTTCTTACAACACGTTGTTCCTCCCAATTTTGAGGCCATCATCTGGTGTCACAGCACTTCCCTCCTACTTCCCATGGATATCACCCTTTGGTCGGCTCAAACGGGAAGTAGAATAAATAAACTTCATTCTAATCATTTGGCTGTGGTAATTGACAGTATTGCAGGGGGGTGGCACCAATTTCAATGCAAGCTTATGGGATGCCCAAGCCAAGCAATGCCGTAGGTGGTTTACACTGTTACCATTTATCACTAGGATTTGGGGTTCTAATAAATCTAGATAAACATTAGTTCATGTTCTTCTCCCCGTTTTTCACTTGAGTTTTCTATAAATAGATCAAACACTAAAAAAGTACTCAAAAATATTCATAGGATAATGTGTTAGACCTCTCTGCAGCTGAATACCTCAAGATCCAAACATGAAGACTGAGTTCCAAAGTTTAAAGTTCATAAAGAATACATCTAAAGTGATGCTCCACTATGCACTATGGTGGCATATCGATTGGATTTACTATAAAAGTCCTTGCACCTCTCTAGGGAACTGGACCTGAAAGTGTGGGCTCAGATTGGAGAGCTGGTCACGCAGTTCTCCATTCAGTTCTATGGGAGTTCCCAGTACAGAGGAGGAATGTTTGGCCGTACTCAGAACTCCCATAGAACAGAATGGAGAACTGTGCGCAAGTACTTTTGGAGGCCTATTCCCGAGACAAAATCCCGAAGGTAGGACCTGCACCTGTCAGACTTTGAGAGTATGTCCTACCAATATGCCATCAAAGTACATGGTGGGAACAGCCCTTTAATATAAAAATCCATGAATAAGACCCACCTGTAACCTAGTTCTGCCTTCCCGCATCTACGTAAAGAAAATGCCACCAAGAAAATCACAATGACGATGAGAAGCACTGCAAGAACTGCGGAGACGCCTCCGATGACCCCAGGCCTGCTGATCCGAGTCCGACAGTCGTTTCCAACATACCAGAAAAGATTAGTATCAGGACATCTGTGAAGAGAGAAGACAGGACAAAAACAGCAGGACTGAGTTGACGTGGCGGCTGATCTTTCACTGCTCTTGGAGTGGGCAAGTTTAGGGATTTCATGAATTTCACATAAATGGTCAAAAGTTCAGGAAGACGCAGCCAGTAGGTGATCTTCAACCCAAAGTAACTTGTTGATGACTCCTTTCTTCTCTATACTAACAATGGTGGGCCGCTCACAGTTGAAGTAACTTTTTAGTTTTTGCAGTCTTTATAAAGTGCCCTATATTTTCTCCATCTGTCTGTTACGCTCAATAGAGATGGATGGTGGATCCTCTATGTCAGCCATGAGTTTTGTGCAGAACCACGCCAAGGAGTCTAACAACTCCCCTTGTTCTTCATCCTTTAACCCCTTGTATAAGTGATCTGGACTTCGCTACAGGAAACTCTCAGGTCTAAACCGCTGATGTGGTCGCTTGCATTAACGCAGAGGTCTGCAACATCGGCTCTCCAGCTGTTGGGAAACTACAACTCCCATCATGCATTGATATAGTCTATATCAGTGGGCATGATGTGAGATGTAATTTCCCAACAGCTGGAGAGCCGATGTTGCAGACTCCTGCATTAACAGCTGCCATGCCTGCACAGTACCAAAGGAAAAGGTACAGACGTGGTTGGGTCACAAACAGAAGGTGAGAGTAGGCAGAATTCTTACATAAGGGGTCACATGCACAAAATCAGAGTAAGCGGAATTCTTTTTAAAAGGTGTCACAGGCAGCAGGTCAGAGTAGGCAGAATTCTTTTATAAGGGGTCCCAAGCAGAAGTTTAGGGAAGGCAGAATTATTTCATAAGGGGTCACAAACATAGGGGAGGGGTAGGCAGAATTCTTACATAAGGGGTCACAAACATAGGGGAGGGGTAGGCAGAATTCTTACATAAGGGGTCACAAACATAGGGGAGGGGTAGGCAGAATTCTTACATAAGGGGTCACAAGCAGAAGGTCAAGGTAGGCAGAATTCTTTTATAAGGGGTCACAAGCAGAAAGTTAGTACAGGCGGAATTCTTTCTTAAGGGGTCACTTGCAGAAGGTCAGAATAGGCAGATTTCTTTTCTAATGGGTCACAGACAGAATAGCAGGGCATGCAGAATTCTTTCATAAAAGGTCACAGGTAGAAGAACAGGGTAGGCAGAATTCTTACATAAGTGGTCACAAACATAAGGTTAGGGTAGGCGGAATTCTTTCACAAAAGGGTCACAAGCAGACGTTTTGGAGAGGTAGAATTCTTTCACAAGTCGTCACAAGCAGAAGGTCAAGGTAGGCAGAATTCTTTTTATAAAGGGTCACAGAAGGTTAGCACAGGTGGAATTCTTTCATAAGGTGTCACAGGCAGAAGGTCAGAATAGGCAGAATTATTTTCTAATGGGTCACAGACAGAAGGTCAGGGTATGCAGAATTCTGTCATAAGGGGTCACAGGCAGAAGGTCAGAGTAGGCGGAATTCTTTCATAAGAGGTCACAGGTAGAAGGACAAGGAACTTAGCAGACAACAGGAAGATCAGGAACTAGTCAAAGCTCAAACTAGAAAATCAAACACAGAAATAGCTCCCTAATCACCACTAAAGTGCACCAATGCACACAGGAGAAAGGGGTAGGTGCACTTACAAAGGCTCAGGTGAAAAGTTTGGTGGCATGTGCACCCTAAGAATGAGCGTGGATAGGGTATTCTTGGAAGCACTCGTACCGGGGAGTGAGTCGACCGCTTATCGATAAAGAAGCGCAGTGGAGCGGGTGGCGCTGCATATACTGCAGTTATATTGTAATATATGAACTTACACACACTCAGGCCCTTTTTGCTGTAGCTTGCAGACCCCATAGTGACAGTTCATCTCCCCAGGCACTCCTGACATACAGACGGACACACAATTGAGCCCTGACTCTGTAAAGTTGGGGAAGAAGAATTGAGAAAATCCATGGGGTGCAGATGACTGGCATATTTCTGAAAAAAATAAAAATAAAACAATTCAGTAACAAGTTTGAAAAAAGGGGCTATCTCCCGAAATGTAATTATAAGTATGCAGATAATCCTAACCCCATATGCCCTGGCCCACTTGGTGGCTACGACCCTTTACACGGAACATTATGTAAGTTTTCTAAGTGTACATACATTATGTGATTTGCGCCTAGGGTTGCCACCTGGATGGTAAACCACCGGCCCAGCAGGTATTTCTTCCAGGATGTTGATATTACATTTGTACCGGCACTGTTGACTGCTGGTAACTTTCTATAGGTCAGGAAGAGTCCTGACCTAAACATCCGAAGAAAGGTAACAACCTATGCCACTGTACAGACCTTCAGTGGGGTATGTTGCCACCATACTGCTACAGCCACCTAATACATAAAATGCCTGTTGGGTCAGTGTCCGCAGTATCAGAGTTAAAAAAGATGATAGTAAAAGTGAAAAGATGAAGATTTGATGATGCATTTGTCCATGAACTCTTTATGAACAGTTTAATCAACAGAACTTCCCTGGAGAAGCCCATGAACGTTGCTGTCAGGGAAACAGGAAGTGACTGCTAGGGCAATGCTGGAGCTGGGAAAGGTGAGTAACCACTGGTCCTCAAGAATGAGGCATTAACCCCTCCACTGTGGTTCACCATAAATATTTGCATCAACCCCTTCACTGCCCTAGACCACCATTGATTGTTATATTAACCTCTTCATGACCACCAGGAATGCTTAAAATAACCCCTTCCCCATCCTAGACCAGAAGGTTAGCACCATTAACATTTTCACTGCTGTCCTCCAGGGATCCATACATTAACCCCCTTACTGCCCTATACCACCAGGGATCCTTACCTCTATTGAATTGTTTGCAATGTTGGGCTTTTTCACTGCGGTATTTGCTTTATTTACTTATACTGCCATTAAATAGATCTAACAAAGTCCATAAAATATGACTGTTCGCTCTCTCTCTCTCTCTCTCTGCTTTTTTTCTTCCAAAATTCATAAAACTTTCAAAAAACTAAATAATGTCCAGATCGTCATGCAGAGCCACACGAAGGCCCACATCAAATCTACACGCCACCATGCCCCAAAGCACACACCCTTTTTACCCTCATGAACCTGGTTGGTATTGTTGAGGTGGTTAACATAGTTACATCCTATATTATTTATTTGTATTTGCATTTATTTATTTGTAATATAAAAATAAACTGTTCAGGTTTTTTTTTTATTTTTTTTCATTTACTCATTAAACCTTTTAGACTCGGCTGTACTCATTGTACTCATATTGATTTTAAAGGGAGAGTCCCATCCACCTCTCCAATCAGAGCAGAATGGTTTTGGGACTTGTTCTCGAGATTGGACCAGAAGTGAGATCCTCACCTATCTGATATTGATGGCATATCCTAGCAATATGTCATCAATGTCTAAAGTGGGACAACCCCCTTAACTCCATGTAATGGAACGGTGGACTACAAATTCATTTCTATATAGATTAACCTGTAGTAAAAAGTTTTTCATTTAGCCAGTTGTGTAAGCAATGGGTACCTTAAAAATATTAAACTGTGGTAATCCCACCAGACTTTTTACCCACCAACCTTGCAGTCATTGCTTCCTGGGGGACAAGGGGGTAACCAGAATATGCACAAGGACTATATGTATGGCGACAGTGGTGGTGCAAGTGAATATAGGCTTTATGTCCAGTCTACTATCATAGAATTTTGTAAAAGACCTTTTCTCTTACCTGTGTAATTGACAGTGTCCACAGTTGCACGAATGGAGGACTCATTGAAGCAAAGCAAATCTAAAGAAGACAGGCCATAGGGAGATGAATGGTAGACAACTTTTTTTTGAAAACATATGATAACATAATGGTATTTCCAGTATCCTCTACTCTCAAAGTATAGGGTGTCTCAAGGGTAAGAAAAAACCTACAGTTAAAACCAGAAGTTTCCATACACTATATAGAAAGCCCCATCTGCAGGTTTTTCTCTCTGACATGAAATCAGAATAAACCTTCCCCGTTTTAGGTCAATTAGGAACCAAAATTATTTATATTTGCCAAATGCAGAATAATGAGAAAGAGAATTTTTAAGGCATTTTTTATTACTTTCTGCAAAGTCAAGAGTTTACATACACTAAGATAAGTATGACTTTAAAAAATTTGGGACAGCCCATTTGATGATGTCATGTCTCTGGAAGCTTCTGATAGGTTTATTGGCAACATCTGAGTTAATTAGAGACACACCTGTGGATGTATTTTAAAGCACACCAGAAACACACTGCTTCTGTGTGTAACATCATGGGAAAGTCTGAAGAAATCAGCCAAGATATCAGGAAGAGAATTGTGGACTTGTGCAAGTCTGGAATATCCTTGGGTGCAATTTCCAGATACCTGAAGGTGCCTCGTTCATCTGTACAAACAATTATAAGCAAATGCTAACAAGATGGGAATGTCCAGCCATCATACCACTCAGGAAGGAGACGAGTTCTGTGTCTCTGAGATGAACATGCTTTGGTCCGACATGTGCATAACTACCCAAGAACAAAAGCAAAAGACCTTATGAAGGTGCTGGCAGAAGCTGGTAAGATTGTGTCATTATCCACAGTGAAACGAGTATTGTATGGCTGAAAGGCCACTCTGCAAGTAAGAAGCCATTACTCCAAAAGAAACATATAAAAGTCACATTAATGTTTGCAAATGCACAGGAACAAAGACCTACATTTTTGGAGACATGTCCTGTGATCTGACAAAACTAAAATTGAACTGTTTGGCCATAATGACCATTATTACGTTTGGAGGAAAAAGGGAGAAGCTTAGAAGCCTCTGAATACCATCCGAACTGTGAAACACGGGGGTGGCAGCATCATGTTGTGGGGTTGTTTTGCTGCAGGAGGGACTGGTGCACTTCACAAAATCAATGGCATCATGAGGAAAGAAGATTATGTGGCAATACTAAAGGAACATCTCAAGAAAATTCCCCCAGGAATTTAAAAAGGGTTTGGGAACACAAAAGGGGTTTCTTTCCAAATGGAAAATTTGACCCGAAGCCAATTTGGCCAAACGGTTACAAAGTGGCTTAAGGAAAACCCAATTTGAATTTTTTTTGGAAAGCCCCCCATCACAAACCCCCCTGACCCTCGCCCCTATTAAAAATTTTTTGGGAAAAAACCCTGAAAGGCCCGGAGCGAGGAAAAGGCGACCCCCAAAACATGGCCCCAGTTAAACACCAGTTTCTGTCTGGAGGAAGGGGGCCAAAAAATTTTTACCAACCCTTATAAACTTTTGGAAGGATCCAAAACTTTTAAACCCAAGTCAAAACATTTTTAAGGGAAAAGGGTTTTCCCAAAATACAAATTTAAAAAGGATGGAAACTTTGTGATTTTTGAAATACCAAAGAACCCAAAATGTAGTGGATATTTTTTTCGTTTAAACAAATCCAAAAAGAACCCAAAAAAAGAAAAAACCAAAAAAGGAAAAAATAAAAATTGGCCTCAAAAAATAATTTTTGTTTTAATAATCAATGATTATAAAAAAACACAAAATCAGTACAAAAACTGAAAAGTCTCAATAACAAAAAGAAAAAATACCCAAAAAGGGTGGGGGCACACATGGGGGGGGGGGGGGGGGGGGGGGGTAAAAAAACTAAAAAATCCCCTATAAAGCCCTAGGAAGGAAGCTATTAACCCCCAAAAGGCCTAAAATTAAACGGGAAAAAGGGCCCCCAATAAGGGCGGTCCTGGCAGGAGCCAAATTTTTTAGTCAAAAAAAAAATTCCCAAATGGGTTCCCCCTAAAAAAGGGCATTATCCCAATCTTTTATTGGGGGTCCCCCTGGAAGGAGAAAAACCCTTGACGGGGCCTAAAGTTCCCCAAATGTTTGGGGAAATTGACGTAAAAAAATTTTCCATTTCAATACAGGCAAGAAAAGGCCCCAAAGTTATCGATAAGAGCCCAAACAAAAGGGCCTGAGAAGATCGGGGGTGTCTTTAATGTAGGGGGGGCAATGCTTCAACAAACGGGAGCTAGAATAGGGCCCAATGTAAGTTCCAAAATTTTTGGGGAAAGGGGGAAATCATTCCCTGAAACTATGGGGGCGCCCTTTTTAGGGGGGTTTGTCCCCTTATCCCTTTGGGGCGGGGAGCTTTAAAAAAGGGGCCCAACTCTGGGGAAATTTTGGGGAAAAACAAAAAATAAAAAATTTCTCGACTACCCTATTAGATCCCTTTCCTTGGCTTTTAATAAAGTGTTCTAAATTCAATTTAAAAAAGATTTGGGGTGGGGCCTAAAAAAGTTTTAATTTAGTGTACAGGATTAAATTGGACAGAAAAGGGAAAAAACAAAAACTTACAAATTTTGGAAAAGTTTTAAGGGGTTTGACAGGGTTACCCAGCCCGGGGGTTCTGGGAAAAAGGGTTTTTTATTTTTATACAAAAGGTCCGGGGTTTTTTTTTTTAAAAGTTTTTGAGGGCCAATAATTCATTTTTAAAGAAACAAAAGTTCTATTTGGGGTTTTTTAAATGGTCCCCGGGGGGATTTTTATTACTAGATCCAAAAAAATACATCAATAAAGAAAAATGTCACTGAATGGAGGCTTTCTTGTGCTCTTTTGGCCCTTTTTGAGCCCCCAAAAAAGGGTACCTTTACCCAATCCCCTCTGGGGAAAACCCTCAGACGGGCCCCAAAAAAAAGCAGCCTAACATCCTCCCGGGCATATCGGGGGAGGATCCCCAAGGTCAGGAAATTTCCCGCGTTTTTTTTTTGGATAAAAAAATTTTTTTTTCCAGGGTAAATTTAAACGCGCGAAAGGGTGCAACCCTTTAAAAACCCCCCCAAAAGGGACTGAATTTTGCCCGTAGGGACAAAACAAAAGGCCTCTTGAAAAAGAACCCTGCATTTAAATCAAGGGAGAATTTTTTGCCCAAAAGGGTTTAAAAATAATTTAAACCGTTTTTGTGTTGTTTTTGTCGAATTCCCCGGGAAAATTCCCGTGGGATTTAATTTAAACCCTTACGAGGGGGTATTCCCCCTCGTTCTTCTTTAAACTGAAAAGGGCCGCTGTGTTTGGCCCTAAAAAATGGGGTTTTTTTCCCCCTATTTTTGGCTGGACCCTCCTCCCCTTTTGAAGCCCGCGAGATCTTTACTTGGGGATCTTGAGCGACAAAGAGTTGGACCTTTTTATCCGAGCCCCAAGGGGGTTCGGCCGGGTTTGAAGGGGTAATCACCTAAATATCTCTAGGGGAGTTTTTGTTTTTGGGTTTAAAAGCAGGGTTTTAAACCCCAATTTGGGGCGGAAATCCCCCCAAAATCCCTCGGGAATTTGGGACGATGTTTTTTTTCTTTTAAATGATATTGAAAAACCGTTTTTTTATCTTTTACCTGGGGGTTTTTTTCTTTTGGCGCAAATTCTGGGTCGCTAGAAAAATTTTTGAATCTGACAATCTGATTTTTTAAATTTTAGAATTAAAGTTTTATCTAGAGTTGTTTTTTCTTACTCAAAAAAAGGGATTTGTCAATAGTTTGGGGGGAATCAGGCTGAAACCCCTTTTTTTTTTCCCAAATTTTACCAAAGAATTTTTCTGTTTTGTTAAAAAACTTGATGGATTTAAGAGTTTATTCTAAGCCCTCGTGGGACTTTTGTTTTTTCGTGATATAGGCTGAAGGCTTTCAACCCCCCCACCCCCCCGGGGGAATATTTTGATCCTTTGGGTTTTTGTTAGTTTCAAAAATGCAATCGTCTAGTGTGGGGGGAAAACCCCCTTTATCCTGAAAGAAAGGTTTGTCTGATGAAAAAAACCCTTTTGGAACCCAATGCTCCAATGCTCACGGGCGGGGGCCCTTTGGGGGGAAAGAAAACCTGCCATACGGGTATAAAAAATTTAACCCAAAAATTTACCAAGAAGCCCAAAAGTAGTGGATTTTTCGCTTAACAAATCCTCTAAAGCCCAAAAATATGAAAAAACCAAAGGGGAAAAAAAATAAAAATGGCCTTAAAAAAAAAAACTTTTAATATATCAATGATTAAAAAAAACACAAATAGTACAGAGGGGATAGTCTCAATAACAAAAAGGGAGAAAAAATACTCCAAAATTTTAAGGCACACATGTGGGACAAAAAACAGAAAGAAATCCCTATAACCCTAGGTAAGGGAAGTTTTTTTTACGCCCAAAGGGAACCCCAAAAATAAACGGGAAAACCCGGCCCCAATAAGGGGGGGTCCGGCAGGACCTTTATTTTTTTAAAGGTTTCAAAACAAAATTTCCCAAAATAGTTAAAACTAAAAAAAGCATTATGGCAATCTATATTGTGCCCCCCTTAAGAGAGAAAACCTTGACAGCCCAACCCCAAATGAATGGGGGGAAATTGACGTATAAAAAGGATTCCCGTAAATTTACTGGGCAAGACGGGCCCCAGTATCGTTAGAAAACCCAATCAATACGTCGGGAGAAAACCCGTGTGCTTTAAAAAAAAAGGGGGGCAAATCCCTTCAACAAAAGGAGCTAGAAAGGGTTCAATGTAAGATTCCCCCCAAATTTGGGGCATGGGGGCCCAAATCTTTGGGCCTGAGACTATGGGGCCGCCTTTAAAGGGGGTTTTGGGCCCCCTTATCCCTTTGGGCAAAAGCATAAAAAGTGGCAACTCTAGGGGAAATTTTTGGGAAAAAAAAAATCAAATTCTGGGACACCCTATTAGATCACTTTCCCTTTGGCTTTTAATAGAAGTTTTTCCTCAATTCAATTTGGAAAAAGACTTGGAAATCTCAAAATTTAAAATTTAGTGTGGGCAGGATTCATTGGAAACAGCAAAGAAAACACATTTTACATTTTGGGGCAAAGATTAAGGATGACGATGTTCCCCGCCTTTGAAAAGGGTTTTATACATAGGTCCCGCCCTTTTTTTAAAGTTTTTGGGGGGCCAAAAATTCATTTTTAGAAACTTTAAAGTTCTTTTCCTTGGGTTTTTATGGTCAGCGATCTTTTATTACTAGACCCAAAGAATACTTTAAAAGCATGACAGGCCCACTGAAGGGAGGCATTCTTTTGCTCTTGGCCCCTTTAGCTCCGAAAAGGGACCTTTTCCCCGGGAAATCACTCTGAGGGAACCCCTTCAGAAAAGGCCCCAAAAAGAAAGCCTAACATCCTCCAGCATTTTGGGGGGAGACCCCCGGGTTTCGCATTTTCCCGGCGTTTTTTTGGGATGGAAAAAAATTTTTCCAGCTAATTTTTACGCGCGAAAAGGGGGGCGGGACCCTTTTAAACCCACCAGAAGGGGACTAATTTTGTGGGTGGGAAACAAACGAAAGGCCTTTGAAAGAAGCGGCATTTCATAAAAAGGAAAAAATTTTTTAAACCTAAAAAAGGTTAATAATTTTACCGTTTTTTGTTTTTAGGGGCAGAATTGGGCCCGATGATTCCTTTTTGGGGGGTTATTTTAAAACCCAAAATACGGGGGGGGGTATTCATTTCGTTCCCCTTAACTGAAAGGCGTGTTTTGGCCTAAAAAATGGGGGGTTTTTCCCCCCTATTATTGGTTTTGGACCCTCCTCCCCTTGAAAAGCGCGGGAGTTTCGTATTGGGGGAACCCTTGACGAACAAAGATTTGGGACCTCTTTTCCGAGTCCAAAGGGGTTGGGTCCCCGGGGGTTGAAAGATATCATTTTTGAAAATCCCCTTAGGGGATTTTGCTTTTTTTGGGGGCCGGGTTTGAAAACCCCTATTTTCGGGGGAAATCCGAAAAATCCCCCCCGGGGAATTGACGATGTTTTCTTTTCTTTTAAATGATATTGATACCCTTTCTTTTTCTGTACCTGTGGGGTTTATTTTTTTTGGCGAAAATTTCCTGGGCCGCAAGAAAATTTTTGAATCTGATAAATTTTGATTTTTTAAATTTTAAAGAATTGATCTATCTAAAGTTGTTTTTTTTTCCCTAAAAGAAGGATTGTAAATTTTGAGGGAACGGGCCCGAAACCCTTTTTTTTTTCCCCCACTTCCCAAGAGAATTTTTGCTGATTTGTTACAACTTGATGGAGTGATATTTATTTTTAAAGACCTCGTGGGACTATGTTGTTCGTCGATAATTTGCTAAAGGGTTTTTCAACCTCCCACCAGGGGGAGGGATACTTGATCCTTAGGTTTTTTTGGGTTAGTTCCTTAAATGCAATCCTAGTGTAGGGAGAAACCTGATGCGAAATAAAAAGGTTTTGTCTGAGAAAAATCCTTGGAATCTGCTCCTTTGGGCCCCATTTGGGCGAGGGCCTGACCCAAAGAAAACCTTCCAAACTGTATAATAAAATACAAGAAATACCAGAAGCCCAAAAAAAATTGGGTGGAATTTTTTGGGCTTAACAAATCCCTGGGAAGCCCAAAAATAAAAAGAAAAAACCAAAGGGTAAAAAATAAAAAGGGCCCTTTAAAAACATAACTTTTAATATTTTAAATTTTATTATAAAAAAAACACATATAAATACAAAACCGTGATAGTTTTAAATAACACAAAGAGTAAAAATACCCCCCCAAAAGAAGCACACCAGGGTTGGGGACAAAAAACAAAGAAAGAACCCCTTTATAAAGGCCTGGGGGTTTAAAGGGAAAAACTTTTAAACCGCCCAAACGGCCTAAATAAACAGAAAAATTCGCCCCAATAAGGGCCCGGTTTCCTGGAAAGGAGCCTAGTTTTTAGCCCCAAAAAACAAATTTCCCCAATAGCAACTACAAAAGAAATTATGAAATCTATTTTTGTTCCCCCTGAAGAGAGAAAAAACTCTTGACAGGCCTAAAGGGGTCCCAAATATGTGGGATTGACGTAATAAAAAAATTCCACCAATACAACAAGACAGGCCCCAGTTTTCGATAGAGAGCCCACCCAATACGTCGGGAAAAGGGGATCTGGGGTTGTCTTTAATGTAGGAAGGAAAAAGGGCTTCAACAAACGGAGCTAAAAATATGGTCAATGTAAGTTCCAAAATTTTTGGCAGAGGGCATAAATTCCCTGAGACTATGGGCTTTTTCCCTTTGGGGAGGGTTTGTCCCCTTAGGGCCCTTTGGGCAGGGGGCATAAAAAGTGGCAACTTGGGGAATTTTGGGGGAAAACCCAAAAAATAAATTTTTCCGACTATCTTTATGATCATTTTCCCTTTGGCTTTTTAAAAGTTTTCCCCAAATTCAAGTTGAAAAAACTTGGTGGGCCCTAAAAAGGGTTAATTTATGAAAAGGCAGGATTCATTGGAAAGCAAAGAAAGACACATCTTACGATATTGGCAATGATTAAGGATGACGATGTTACCCCCCCTTTGCCCCCTGGGGGGTTTTTAACATGGGGGGGGGGTTCCCTGCCCTTTTTTTAAATTTTTTGGGGGGCCCAAAAAATTCAGTTTTGAAACATTATTTCCCTACTTGGGTTTTTATGGCCCGGGCAATCTTTTTATTACTAAGATCCAAGAATACATCAAGGGGCTTTAACATGTCATTTGAAGGAGGCATTTTTTGTGCCTTTTGGGCCCTTTGACTCCGAAAAGGGGCCCTTTTAAACCCAAAACACTCTGAAAAAAAAAACCCAGACACCCCAAAAAAAGCAGCCTACCATCCTCCAGCATATCGGGGGAGATCCCCAGGTAAGCACTTTCGCGTTTTTTTTTGGGAATGGAAAAATATTTTTTCCCGCGAAATTTTAAACGCCAGAAATAGGTGCAAAAACCCTTTTCCCCCACCAGAAGGGATTTGAATTTTGTCGTAGGGAAAAAACAAAAGGGCCTCTTTAATAAGCTGCATTTTAATCAATGGAGAGGTTTTGGGCCCTTTAAAAGGGTTAAAAAAATTTAAACCGTTTGGGTTTTGTTAGTGCCCAAAATTTCGCCGATGTTTCCCCCTTTTTTGGGAGTTTTTAAACCCGATACGGGGGGGTATTCACTCGTTCCCCTTAACTGATAGGCTTTGGGTTTTTGGGCCCCAAAAAAATGGGGGGTTTTTTCCCCCAAATTTTTGGGCGGGGCCCTTTTCCTCCCCCTTGTCCCCCGAGATCGTATTTGGGGCCCTTGAGCCCCCCTAGAGTTTAAACCTCTTTACCGATTTCCCGGGAAGGTCTTTTTTTTCTTCGTTAAAGGGGGTTTTACCCATTCTGAATATCTCTAGGGGATTTTTGGGCTTTGTTAAGCAGGGGGTAAACCCCTTTTTTCCCGCGGAAACCCGCCAAATCCCTCAGAAGGGGCCGATTTTTCTTTTTTTTAAATGATATTAAATACCGTTATCTGTACCTGAAAGGGATTTTTTTTTTTTGGCCGCAAATTCGGGGTCGCTAAAAAATTTTTGGGAAATCGATAAATTTCTGATTTTTTAAATTTAAAAGGGATTTCTATTTTTAGATTTTGTTTTTTCTTCCTCATAAAGGAGTGTCAAAATAGTTTTTAGGAAAAAGGGCCGGGTAACCCTTTTTTTCCCCACTTACCAGAGAATTCTGCTGATTTGTTACAACTTGATGGAGTGAGAGTTATTCTAAGACCTCGTGGGACTATGTTGTTCGTGATATAGTGCTGAAGGCTTTCCACCTCCCACCACGAGGATACTTGATCCTTGTCGGTGTTTGTTAGTTCCTTAAATGCAATCGCTAGTGTAGGGAGAACCTGATGCTGTATGAAAGGTTTGTCTGAGAAAACATCCTTGGAATCAATGCTCCATTGCTCACTGCGAGGGCCCTGAGCAAGAAAACCTGCCATACTGTATAATAAATATACAAGAAATACCAGAAGCCACAAATGTAGTGGATATTTTTCGCTTAACAAATCCTCTAGAAGCCCAAAATAGGGGGAAAAAAAAAAAACCAAAAAGGGGGGAAAAAAAATAATAAGGTTAAAAACTAATTTTTAAATATATCAATGATTATAAAAAAACATATCAGTACAGACGTGATAGTCTCAATAACAAAGAGATAAAAACCCAAAAAGAAAGGCCACATGGGGAAAAAAAACTAGAAAAATCCCTATAACCCTAGGTAAAAAGCTATTACGCCCCTACCCTAAATAAACAGGAAAATCGCCCCAATAAGGGCGGTCCTGGGGGGAGCCTGACCCTGCAAAAACATTACCCAAAAAAAAAATCCATAGGTCCTATCCCAACATGTTTCGATCCCTACGACAAAATTCAGTCCCTTCAGGTGGGTAAAGGATCTGCACCTATTCGCGCGTAAATTACGCTGGAAAAAATATTTTTCCATCCAACAAAAACGCGAAAATGCCCCACCGGGGGTCTCCCCCCATACTGAGGTGTTATGCGCTTTTTTTTCCTTCCCGAGGTTCCCCAAATGATCTGGTAAAAGTCCCTTTACGGACTCAAAGGCCCAAAAGCAAAAGAATGCCTCCAATCAGTGAATTTATGCATTGATGTATTCTTGGATCTAGTAATAAAAGATCTGCTGACCATAAAAACCCAAGATAGAACTAATGTTTCTAAAACTGAATTATTGGCCCTCAAAAACTTTAAAAAGAGACAGGACCTATGTATAAAACCCTCAGACAAGGGCGGTAACATCGTCATCCTTAATCATTGCCAATATCGTAAGATGTGTCTTTCTTTGCTGTCGGATGAATCCTGCTACACTAAAATTTAAATTTTACCCTACCAATCTTTTTTAACTTTAATGAGAACACTTCTATTTTAAAAAACCAAGGAAAGGACTAATAGATAGTCGAGTATTTGATTTTTTTTTTCCCAAATTTCCCCAGAGTTGCCACTTTTTATGCTCTGCCGAAAGTGCATAAGGGGACAAACCCCCCTCAAAGGGCGCCCATAGCTCAGGGCAATGATGGGCCCTCTGCAAAAATTTTGGAACTTATTTTACCATATTCTAGCCCGTTTGTTGAAGCATTGCCCTCCCCACATTAAAGACACCACAGATTTTCAGGTTTGTGGTTCCTTCGATACTGGGGCCTGTCTTGTAGTATTGACGGGAATCTTTATATACGCAATTCCACATCATTTGGGACTTGAGGCTGTCAGAGTTTTCCTTTTCCAGGGGGACCAATATAATTGCATAATGCTTTTGTAGTGAACTATTGGAATTTTTTTTGACTAAAAACATATTTTATTTACGGTGGGGTCTTCCACTAGCAGCGGGGCACTGCATGGGCAGCGCTTGAGCTGGGGCCCTATGCAAATCTGTGCTTGGGCTGGTGGGAGACCTCCCCATCTTTGGAGCCATCCGCCCCCTTTTTCCGAAAAATCGGTATATGGCTTAGGTATATCGACATACCTCATTAAGGGAATGGCACAAGAGAGGAATTTTTTCCCCCATGGTACAACATCTAAATAACAACAAATTCAATCTCAATTTACTTTCGATTTTGAAAATGACAGCATATCTTTTCTAGATGTGAGGATCTTTAGAAAGGCAACGGTGATCTGGCAACTGTATCCAAAAACCCACAGCTCCAATTCCCTTCTATGTGGGGAAAAGCCAACCCAATTCCTTGAAAAAGGGGGAAACCCCCCGAGGGAATACTTGGGCATTAGACGAATTGCTCTCAGTTGGGGGGATTTCAAGAAGGAAGCAGCATCTATAGAAGGGATTCCGTGAAAAAGGTTTACCCAGACTCCCCCAAAAAATTTTAAAAGCAGCAATCTTTTTCAACCGTACTGATTTTCTATCCAAAAAAACCCCGGGCATAGACAGAAAAGACTCTGTTTACTCTCATGGTATTTTGTAACGCAGCTACAACTGCCCGTGAGCCACTCAAACGCCATTGCATTTCTACGCATGGACCCCGATTTAAAGAGATCACGTGGGTAATTCCCCCTCTGTGATAACAGACGGGGTTAAAACCCCCTCCGGCCCCTCTTGGTACAAAGCCACTAGTTCCCCCAAAAAGGGAAATTTGGGTTTCCCGGGAAAAAAAGGGGCTTTTTCCGTTGGGGGAGATGCTCTTTCTGTTCCTTATGTCTCCAATGCTAATTTCCCTGACAAAGAAAATAAGAGAAGTTTTTTTCATTAATTACTTTATTGACTGTAAGACAACACAGTTTTCTACCTGACAAAAGTAACTGTGGCCTACAGTACATAGGCAAGACGTCGGACAGTTCGTTTTGCAAATCGGGGAAATCTATGTGAATTCGTCACCGAGATACTTTGCGCGCGTCAAGACTAAAAACATGGGGGGTGATCAAACGCTTTACAAAGGTGTGGGGTTGATCGTGTACCACCCCCGTAAGACGTGGCAAAGTGGATCAACTTTGCTTCAAAGGGTCCTTTTGGATTTTTACATTGAATACCGTCAATCCAATGGGGTAAATGACATTTTGATTTCAGTTGCTTTTTGTAAGCACCTTTTTCCTCTTTTTTTTTGTTTTATTGCTGATTGTTTACTGCCATTAATATTATAAAACCCATCATCAACATATACATCTTTAGATTTTTTCAGTTTCATTTGCTTACTTTTCCTTTTGTATTCCCCGGTCTCTTGCTTGGCTTATTACAATCATTTATCTCTATAAGTACCGTGCTTAACTTCTTGGGCGCTGTGTATCACTTTCACAGCGTTTCAATGTTTGCTATGAAGGCTTGTTTATCCGTGCCCCCCGGGCTTTCTTTCTGCGCTGCGCCCCCCGTTCCCAGGGCGCACTTCCCCCTGGCCCCGCGCGTCCTCAACCAACGCGCCCTACTCCCCCTTGGGGGGCCTTTGCGCGGGCCTTCTTGCTGCACACTATTCAGTCCGGCGTCTCTTCATCGGCCACTGCGGACACCCTTCAGGGTGCGGGACGGTTTTTCCCCCTGAACTATCTTTCTGCAGGATCTTTCCTTTGGGTAATCGGTAAGCTCTTTATGTATTTTTTTGTGTGATTCCAATATATTTTCACTCCCAAAAATTGATGTCTTTTGAGTGGTCCCCTATTGAGGTCTTGTTTGTTTTTTTTTGTGACCCTTACCCCCATTTTTGGGCTGTCTAACTCATGCCCCCCTGTTTTTTGACTGAATTGGGGGGGTCTCCGTGGTAAAATTTAAGTTCCTTTGGGTCCCCTTTCTTTTTGTGCACTAGTCAAAAAACCTCTTTGCAAAATTTTTCTGCCTTTTTGGTCTCTTGCTCCTCACCATCCCCTGAGGTGACCCTTGGGGATCGAAACATGTTGGGATAGGACCTATAGGATTGTCTTTTTTAGGGTAAGTGTTTTTGCAGGGTCAGGCTCCTGCCCGGACCCCTTTTGGGGCGATTTTCCTGTTTTTTTTTTAAGGGTAGGGCGTAATTTGCTTTCCCTTACTAGGGGTTCATAGGGTTCTTTCTAGTTTTTTGTTCCCCCATGTGTGCTTACTTTTTGGGGTATTTTACTCTTTGTGTTATTGAACTATCACGGGCTGTACGCTATGTGTTTTTTTTAATCTTGATATATTAAAAGTTATGTTTTAAGGGCCCTTATTTTTTCCTCTTTGGTTTTTTCAAACTGTGACTTTGCAAAAAAAAATAAAAAATTTCTTTTAAAAATTTTCTCTTCATTATTCTGGCATTTGGCAAAAAGAAATAATTTTGGTTCCTAATTGACCTAAAACGGGGAAGGTTTATTTTGATTTAATGTCAGAGAGTGAGAAAAACCTGCAGATGGGGCTTTATATAGAGGGGAGAGAAACTTCTGGTTTCAACTGTATATAAGACCAGGTTCACATCTACATCAGAGGTTCTGCAGCAGGTTCCATAACAAATGATGGAACAAATAATGCAGCATACGCTGTGTGGTCCATGAAATTTATGGGCGATGTGTCCCATTGTAGGCAATGAGGTCCATCGGGGCTGTTGTCATGTAACGCACGTGTCAAACTCAAGGCCCTAGGCTGAATCTTTCTCACATCACTTTTTGTGGTCCTTGAAAGCTGGGACACAAATAACAGGGATGCGTAAGGTATGAACACAGAAGGACCAGCTTTCCACTTTCCCCAGAGGATGTAGCCAGAGTTTGGCAGAGGTGACAGCACCAGCACAGGAAGCAGGCGCCATCTTGAATTTAGAGCTCCGCCGCACATCTCCACACCGCTGTGTCCAGCAATTGAGTGGCGGTGGCACAGCTCTGGCAGCCCTACCCAGGCATCCTAGACACCTTCTAATGACCCTTTAAGGGCAACCTTATTATTGATGTGGTCCTCAGTGAAAATAAGTGTGACATCCCAGAAGTAACGCATCCAGCACCGCCTCTGCAACAAAGGCTCTGAAGCGAACATGTAATGGAGATGTGAACTGGGTCTAAAAGGAAAACAGTTTGGCAGATGCTGATCCAATTTTAGATACAAGCTGTGAGGGAAGGAAGAACTCTGCAGCCACCTTGAATGTCGCCATCTTGAATTCAACTTCAGTTTTCAAATGGGAAGTTGGTGAACACGAAAGTGGTAGAAAATTCCACCAAAAACAATGGTGTGTAATGCTAATGGGAATCTATTCATTCTCATCTTTAAAAGGTGATTTTATGTGAAACCATTGACCAGAAGTAGAGATGGGCGAATTTCCCGAAATTAGTTTCGTTCACTTCGCCGAATTTCTCGTCAAAAAATAACTTCGTTCCGAATTACTTCGGGACGAATCACATTAAAAAACAGCTATTTCCAGGTTGCACAGAGCCTGCAGGGTGCTTTAGAACGTTGTGCCATGCTTAAATATGCAGAGGGAGCTTGGTTTGGTCTTCATACAATGTTGTGTTTTGTATGACACGCACATGACTGCGCCGCTCTTAGAATCGCTTCACTATAAAATTCCCCGGGGACTTAAGAGGGCAAAACTGACCAAAAAACTGAAGCAGGAATGTTGCCTGGGTAAAGTCATGCCAGAGAAAACTGGAAAAAAACAAGCTGAGAGCTCAGGGGGGCAACATTAGTGACAGAGTGTGGGGTGACGGCGGCAGCCACAGCAGATGAGGTAAAGGAGATGGCACAATGAATTCTGGGGTGGAAAAAAACAGGAGTGGCCCAGAGTGGACATGACACAGGGTGGGGGTTTACGCGAGCCACAGCGCAGAATGAGGTCAGGCAGTGGCACAATGACTTTGGAGGTGGAAAAAAAAGGGGTTGGCCCCACGAGTGGGACAATGAGGAGAGTGGGGGACGGCGCAGCAGCATGAGGTCAGAAGTGGCCAATGACATTCTGGAGGTGGCAAAAAACAGGAGTAGGCCACAGATTGGCACAATGACAGAGAGTGGAGGTGAGGGGGAAGGACAACAGCATGAGGTAGAGAGTGGCCCCAATGACACAGTGTGGGGTCACGGCGGGGCCACAAACGCAGATGAGGGCTAAAGGGGCCCAAAGACGAGTGTGGAGGTGGGGGGGCAAAAACCCGTCCCTGGGGAAAGATGGTTTGGGGGCAGATGGGAAAACTGTCGCAGAGTGTGGGGATCAGGGGGTGGGCATCAGAAAAGTTGGCTGAGGCAGGTAGTTTGGCCCAGACTCATTTTCCGTTTGGGTGGGCTCATGGTGTGTAGTCTGCCCTAAGGCATTGGTTTGTGGAAATCCGGGCCGATCCCCCCCTTATTCATCTTTACAAAGGTCAGTCATTTAAAATTTCCCGGGGGGGTGTCTCAGTGATCCAGTTAGGTGTGTGATGGGGCTGGTAGCTCTGACCCCCCCACCTTCCCGGGCGGGCCCGCTAGTACTGTGAGCGTGAAAACCCCCGGTAGACCTGTAGAGGGGGGAAGATGCCCCACTGGCAGCAGCCAATGATTAGGAGGATTTCCCCATAGTATTTGAGTTTGTCCTCCCTCTCAATAGGGGGAAAAAAAGGCCCCCTTTTTGGGGACCATTTAGCGAGGGCCCAATAGGGTGGAGACCCGGGAATTTCCCCCTCTGCCGGATGCTGCTTTTTGGGCTTTTCACTACCCCCGGCCCAAATCAGCATGCTGGGGGGCCCCAATTCCGGGCCACAGTGACCCCTGGGGCTCCCTCCCTTTCCATCTCCCCCCGGTTTTTCCCGGCCCAGGGTTTGCTTGGGGTCATCTCCCTCGTTTTCCTCTTTCTCCATCTACCCCCCCCAGCTGCTCTGCTCCTCCTCTTTGTAAACCTGGGTAGAAAATCCACTAATTTCACCAGAAAAATGTTTCTGCCCCAATGTCCTCCCCCTCCCCCTCCTCATTTCAGCCCCCCAGGGGAAATCATGTGGCCGCGAGAGTAGTGCCACATCTCTATTTCCCCCTCCCAAAGGACATATTTTTAGGCATCCTGTTCCAGGCGAACCCTTTTGGAATGCCCGTTTTATTCATCCGTAGTCCTGGGTTGACAAAAAAAAAGGGGCCCTCCTTAAAGGGCCCCTCAACAAACGCGGGTTTGGGGGGTCACCGCATGAGCTGCTACTGGTGACATCAAAGTTTAACAGGAGAGTACTCCTTTTCGGCCTGGTATCATAAAAAAAATTTTAAAAGGGCCCTTTCTCTTTTTCATCAGTCGGTCCAACTTTGTGGGGCGGGAATTTTAAACCGGGCGGGGAAACATCGATATAAGGTGTGTTGGGGCGGAGGCCCTTTTTCCCCGTTTGCAACTCGGGAGGGTTTTCCCTGGTTTGGGTAGGAATGGATAAAGTGCATGCCACAGTTTCCGGGCCATTTTCAGAATTTTTTCTAAAGCCCCGGTGGGAAGGGACTTCGGGAACCCTTTTCACAACCAGTTTTAAAACCCCGTGCGCCATGCAGGGCGCTGGCCACCCTTCCTGGGTGAAAGCGGGGGGACCGGGGTTCCTCCCATTGTCCGTCACCATGGTTCCGTTTTGCATTTGGGGTTGGGCGGAGGAAAAAACCACACATCGATTTTTTTGCTGCGGGACGCGGAGCGGGTTCCTCCCCTGTGGGGACTTCGTTGACGAGGCAAGCCGGGTTTGTGGGAAACTGGTGACACCGCTGTCCCCCTTACACATGGGGTTAAATTGGAGCAGTACTTGTGGGGCTGAGATGGTGGTGGTGGTGGGGGAAAGGGGGCGGAAAATTGGGGCAGGACCCCGCGGGTTTGACAACGTGGGGGAAAAAGAAAAGCGGCGTCCCCTTTGCCCAAGTTGTTGGTTTTGCCGGGGCCCGGGGAAGCACATTCACCCTTTTGGGGCCAAAAAAAGGCTTTGTACTGGCCCTGCCCTTTTAGTTACAGCTCCAGATCCCCCGCGCTGGGGGCCCACCTTGGAAAAACCGATAACTCAAGGGACTGGCCCACTTCTGTTCTAATTTTTCTGAAGTGCTGGGGTACTCCCTTTTTGGGAAAAAAGAAATTTACGGTTTGGGAAACTCTCCTTCTCGGTTCAGACAAGCCATTAGTTCTCTGAAGGGGGTTGCAGAGTCCACCATTTGGAAAGGGGGGGAAGGGGAGAAACCAACAATTTGGGAAGCGAGCTACGGTAGCTTCTGCCCCCCTTAGGATGGGGGAAACCCCTTTATGTTGCCCTTTTTTTGCAATCCCCCCGCTGAACGAAATGCTGGCGCCAAATGAGTAGCGGGAGCAGGGGGCATCTGGACCGGGGAAAGATGATGTAAAAGAAAAACAGTCCCCTTCTGCAGAGGGGGTGGGGGCCCTTGACTGGCTCCCTCTTGGCATGCGTGTACTGGGGCTGTGCTGCTGCGGGGGAAAAGGAAAATGGCCACCACATCTGAGCCACGTTTCTCCCAGGCCACCGGAGGGTGACGCGGGCATGTGTTAAATGCAGGGCGGGGGTCCCAAATTTTTTTAAGCTCCAGGGCCCACGCTTCACTTTTGCTTACAGTTTCTTAATATTCCCCAATTTTTGGGCCCTCCCCCGGGGTGTTTGGGCAAAAAATGCCACACCGCCCGGGGGTTAGGATTTTACCCCCAAAGCTCCCCCACTGGTGACTCCCTGCCCCCGCTTTTTCCTCGCTGGGGGCCCCTGTGCCGTTTACTTTCTTGGACCTCGAACCCCGGGTTTTTTTTACCCCGGGCCGCTTCCCCCCGCCCCTCACACTCCCGGCTACCCTGCTGACTCAGGGCCCACACAAACCCCCCTTTGGGGCCCCTGCCCCGCTGCCGGGACGAAAAAGGGTGACGCCCTCTTTTCCTGAGATGATGAACCCCTTCCCCTCCCCCGGCTCCAATTTGCGGTCGGCTACATATCATCTATTTGTTTTCATCGTCATGCTGCCTATCAACAGTTTTGGGTAGTGGGAGGTTTTGGACCCCAAAAACATGACCTCCCTTCCCCACTTTCAAAATCTATATTTGCCCCCCTTACTGCAAGAAAGAAGGGGATATTGGCCCCATTTCTTGCTGCCAAGTAGCTGCTGACTGCCCCCCCTCAAATTGTTCATCCTCGCTATATGTGGCGTGAGCCCAGACCACTTTGTAGATCTTGGCTGAGGGGAAAAAGGGTGGGACAGAGGCGGGTTGGGGGACAGGTGAGGGCCACTGACCCCGCTCCCGGGCTATGCCAAAATAAGGGTTGTGTCTGACGTTCCCCCCGAACCCCTTGGCTGGGGTTTTCGATACATCTGGGGGGAAGTGGATGACCTAGTCAAAACCCTTTAAAAAGCCATTGGGTTGCTGGCCCAAAACACGGCCGCTAGATGGCAGCGGCAGTTGTAGCCCCACCGGGGTGATTTCCCCGCTGCGACCCCTCCCCTTGTGTGCTGCACCTGGGCCCCGTTTCCCGGAAAAATTTGTGCCTCTGCACCCTTTCAGGTGAAGAGGCCGCCACCTCTCTTTTTGACCCTTTCTGTTTGTTCCCAAAATGTACAGACACCCGTTTTTGAAGATATCTGTTTTTAAAGTTTAAAAACACACCCTGTATTTGGGCTCCAAAAGAACCCCCTAAAAAAGCTTGGGTAACCCTTGGATATAAAAATTTCGCTCCACAAATGGGGCGGGAAAAATTTACTTGTATTTTGCCGTTTTTTAAAAAATTTTGTGTATTTTACTGAATGTAAAGGCTTAATTAAAAAATTTGGTATGAATTATGCTACAGGGAATTTTTTCCCGTGGCGGTTTTAAAAGAAAGTTTCTTTTTCTGAGTGCAAATGCAGGAAAAAAAAACTTAGTTAAAACCCCTTTGGGTGTTTAAAATTTCCCCCAAAGAATTGAGAAAACCCCAAAGGGACTAGCTTTGTTGGGGGGTTACAATGCCCCTGTTTTTTTTCCCACACACAAAAAGATAAAATTGGGAATTAACCTTTGCTTGTTTAGTTAGATTTCAGGAAAAATGTATTATTTTTGGCAGGGGGAAAATTTCGGTTTCTTGGAGTCACCACAGCTGAATAACAATGCTTTAAATTTAACCCCCGGGTGTAAATTGCGCCAAGGGAAATTGGGGGCCCCACAAAACTATAGGCTTTTGTAGCGTGTTACAATGCGGGGGGTTTTTTAAAAGCCAAAAACAAGAGATAAAATTTTTAATTAACTTTGCTTTTGAATTTTTGGGTACAGGAAAAATTTTATATATTTTGGCCCCGGGGAAAAATGACCCGGTTTTTTTGGAGTCACCCCCAGTGAATAAAACGCTTTTTTTAAACCCCTGGAAAGTAAAAATTTCGCCAAAGAATTGACAGGCCCAAAAAAAGGGAAATGGTATTTTTATTGTTAAAAAAACCCCTGTTTCTTTTAAAAAATTTTCAAAAAAGGAAAAGACTTTTGATCCCCCCTTTGGGTAATCAATTTTGGGGGGTTTTTGAGCAGGAAAAGGGGTTTAAATGTATATGCAGCTGCAGTGGAGCACACTGGATTCAGATCAATACCCCAAAAAAATCAGGGAAAAAGAAAGTTTTAAAAGAACAGTCTCTGAGACAAACTGAGGGCACCCCCAAAAATCGCTTTTATAAAAAAACAGTTCTTTCAGTAACAATCAGCCGCGGGAGCCCCTTTCCTGATCAGTTACAGTGAGAGCGGGATGAGCTCCCCGCGTCGCGCCCGGATTTTTATTTGTGCGGGAGGGCAAGAATCCCGGGGGGCTCTGATTGGGTTAAACCCCTGCAAAATGTCTTCAGGCTATGCCTTTTCCTCCCAAAAGTGCTTTGCCCCCTGTTGCGCCATGTGCTCGCAGCCATTTTTTCAAGAAAAAGCACACTTCGTTCACCGAAGTACCCCAAACATCGGCTTCGTTCAGAACCCAAGTTTTCCTGAAATTCTAAACGAATTCCACTTCGTTAGAATCAATTCGCCCATCTCTAACCAGAAGGACCAAAAAAATGTGTTTGGTAACGCATGGACCATGTCCGATTGTTACAACTCTCCTCTCACATTTTATATGGGTGTCACCTTACTTTTGAGACACTCGGTGAAGAAAAAATAAGCAGCCTCCATTTAAAAGTCATGATGGTACCAGATGGGTCAGGACCTAAGGGAGGGGAAAACCACGGTTTGGGAAATTTACCCCCTTGTTTTGAATCCCAAAAGCATTCCAATTTTCCATTAAAGTGGTTGGGGAGCCAGGGGCTTGGGGTCCATGATGAATACCCAAAGCGAATTTTCCACTCCACAGATTTCAAATCCATGGCGTGGAAAAAAGAAACCAGAGAACCGTAGCATAGCCATGGGGTGGTAGCAGATGTGACCTCGTGACAGGGGCAATAGAAGGACATTCTTTTAAGGGGAGGCATTTTAGTAGCTTGGGGTTCATTTTTACAGGGGAGGGTAGGCGGAGTGGCTGAGGATGGCGCCCAGTATATTAGGAGCCTTACAGTGGGGGTAGGTGCTTTTCAAGAAGATGCAGGAAGGAAGCAGTTGCCCACCCGCCCATGGTAAAACTATCCCTTCCTTTCGAGCAAGAAGCATCAGCAGCATTTTGTGTTTTGTCCTCTTTTCAGAGGAAATTCAATGTGGTAAAGAGTTATGGCGGTCCTTGAAGGTGGAAAAAGGAGGAAGTGGATTTTGGATATACTGGTTGTCATTCCCAGCCACTCCGCCTACCTCCCCCTGTAAGAATTAATGAGCAGTTGTGCCCAAAAATTATAATGGTAGTATGATGGGCTGAGGAGGTCACAAGGCCCAAGTGGGTAATTCCTAAGGGCAGGATCCCCAGATAGGGTTGAAACCTCTCGGTTAATGGGTCTTTAAGTGAGGTGTAAACTGGCTGAGGATGGCGCCCAGTATATTAGGAGCCTTACAGTAGGGATAGGTGCTTTTCAAGAAGATGCAGGAAGGAAGCAGTTGTCCACCCGCCCTGGTAACAATACTATACATTCCTTTCGAACAAGAAGTATCAGTAGCATTTTGTGTTTTGTCTTCTTTTCAGAGGACATTCAGTGTGGTAAAGAGTTATGGGGGTCCTTGAAGGTGGAAAAAGGAGGAATTGGATTTTGGATAAACTGGGTGTCATCCCCAGCCACTCCCCCCTAAACCCCCCCTGTGAGAGTTGTGGGCCAGTCGTTGCCCCAAAAATCATTTGGTAGTTGATGAGTCTGGGGAGGTCACCCAGCCCATGGGTAATTCCCAGGGCGGATCCCAGATAGGGTTGAAACCTACTGGCTAATGGGTTTTAAGTGAGGTGTTAAACTGAGAGGAGGCTCCCAGTAATTAGGAGATTACGTGGGGTAGGTGCTTTTCAAGAAGAGTCAGGAAGAAGCAGTGCCAATCACCATGGTAACTACTATACCATCCTTCGGAAGAAGTACATAGCATTTTGGTTTTGTCTTCTTTTCAGAGGAAATTTAGCGTGGTAAAGAGTTATGGGAGTCCTTGAAGGTGGAAAAAGGAGGAATTAGCCACTCCATCTATCTCCACCTGTAAGAACTGATGGGCAGTTGTGCCCAAAAATCAATATGGTAGTATGATAGACTGGGGAGGTCACCCGGCCCAATTGGGTAATTCCTGAGGGCAGGATCCCCATAAAGGGTTCAGACCTCTCGGTTAATGGGTCTTTAAGTGAGGTGTAAACCCACTGAGGGTATTTTACTCAAGCCTATTGGTCCTAGATAAATCTAGTCTAAAAAAGGCTTTCAAGGACTCTGCAAAATGAATTTTCTACTTTGAATTTTGAATATACATTTATGGTTATGTTATTGTATTTGTGAATTTGTAATAAAAAGCCGTCCAGGACCATTTTCTTCAAAGCTTGGGTCATGGCTCTTTGTAAAGGGGGATTATGGTTGTCGGTCGGGGCTGGTGAAGAGCGTAGTTTGCTGTCCCCCTAGTCATAAATATGTTTATTCTTTTGAGCAGATCCTGTTTGAATTCCTCTTGGAAAGGACGGATGCAGGTTGGCTGCATTAATATGGGGCTAACCTGCATCCAAACCAGAGGTAAAAAAAATCTTCTGTAAAGTGTAACTCCTCGGAAGAAATTTGAGGTGTTGCCTCAGAATTCTGCAGAGGAAACCACATCGGACTTTTAGCAAACCGGAGGTGAAATTTCAGAATGTCACTTTTTTTTGCTGATTTTCAATTTTCATCCATTATTTAATGGAACACAGTTCATGTTACCGGTGAAGTGAAACTCAATATATAGATTCCCCCAATTCTTCCATTTTCAGTGATATCCCATATGTGGCCCTAGTGCGCTATCTGGCTCAACCACAAGCCTAAGAATAGGAGGAGCCCCTACCGGACTCTGGGGTCTCATTTTCATTATGATTTTCTTTAGGCGCCATTTTTACACCACTAAAAAGAGGTAATTTTGTAAACTACATCCCTTAGGAAACATACAGGGGTGTAATGAGTATTTTGACTACACAGGTGGGTTTTTTTAGCATTAGGTTGTGAAAATGGAAAATTAAGGGCGACATCTATGAACTCACCTGCGCCATTTGTTTGCCGTATATTGCGGCATTGGATTGGCCGCATTAATATGGGGCTAACCTGCATCCAAACCAGACTTGAAAAATGACTCTGTAAAGTGAAAATCCTCGGCAGAAATCCGAGGTGTTGCCTCAGAATTCTGCCGAGGAAACCACATCCGATTTTTATCAAACTAGAGTTGAATTTTCAAAATTTCCCTTTTTTTCTTTTGCAGATTTTCAATTTTCATCCATTATTTAATGGAACACAGTTGATGTCACCATAGAAATGCAACTCAATGTCGAATCTATTCTGCTGTTTTTAGAGATATTTTATTATTAAATGATACTATATTGTTAAATATTATATTATTAAATATATATTTATTTTTATATTCTTATATTATATTTTTTATTATATGTATATTATATATATTTTATATTATATGTTTTTATATTATTTTCAAGATATATTATTAAATATTATATTATTAAATATATTATATTGTTAAATATATTATGATATTATTAAATATTCTGCTGTTTTCATAGATATCCCACATGTGACCCTAGTGCGCTATTTGGCTCAGCCACAAGTCTCAGAATTGGAGGAGCACCTACTGGACTTTGGGGTCTCATTTTCATTAGGATTTTCTTTAGGTGCCATTTTTAAAACCCCCAAAAATATCTAATTTTGGAAACTACACCCTTTAAGGGACTACACAGTTGTTGCTTTTTTAGCATTAGGCTGTGAAAATGGAAAATTAAGGGTGAGATCTCTGAAATCGCCTGCGCCATGTTGTTGGTGTTTATTGCGGCAAAGATTTGCCGGGGCACTGTTCTATGATGAATGAACAGGCGTACGGCCAAACGTGGCTCAATGTGTACCTGACGACACATTTTAATACACCAAAGTTTGGTGCGAAACTGTCATACAAAGTTTGGCGCATAACACTATATGCGCCAATGTTGAGTCATACTGTCATATCATACACTCCTCTATATCTATTTAGAACTGGTAGGCGCCAAGTTACATAAATGTCGCCCTAAATTTTTTCAGGCAATCTGTAGCTCCAGCTGAAAAGGTTTCATTTTCGCAAGGAATCGTGGAAAAGAAGCAGCTAGAAATGTTTTACGCGACTTCTTCCAATTTCCTCCATGTTCATTCTTTGGAGCAGATCTTCTCTTGGGCAGGAGAGACGCGGGCCCGCCCCATTGACATAGGGCTAACTCACATCCAAACCCGAAGTGAAAAGCACTTGTGTGAAGTGAAAATCTGAAATCCGAGGGGACACCCCAAGGAAATCACATTGGACTTTTACAATGTGTAACAATCCGACATGTCAACCTGGCCTATGACCATCATGAAAAAAACAGCTATCACAATTGTAACACAATAATGTCCTGTCTAGCTCCATCCTTTGAGTTTCACGAGGATAAGCTCTTGTGAGTGCAAAGAAAAAAACAAGAATTCGTGCAAACTCACAGAGAAACAAAACATAAGATGCAAGAATTACACTTGTTTCTAGTGCATCTTGACTTTACGGCAGCTGATTGGCATTGGGCACAATAGTGCAGCAATGTATGGAAGCATGTATTCATTCAAAACTTAAGGGAAAATTTAGCTCAGAAGTTGAATTTGACAAACTTACCTCTTCTTTGATGTGTTTGATGGCTACAGTTTGGCGCGGACTGGTCTGCCACACGTAGTTCATACAACATTGTGTTCACGGTTCTATTAAATTTGTTGGTCAACACCTGCAGGGGCCCATTGGGAAGGGTGACATGGACCAAATAGCTCACAATAACACTGCCTTTCCTGTAACAAAGAGAAGAAATCGATGATGACTCTGTAAGCTACCAAAAATTTCTTTACATGAAGTCATCCATAGGATGATACAGATCTGGTTGCTGGGGGTCCCATGTTCACAGAATAGGGGGCTCTGAATCTCCAGTTCTTCCTCATTGCCATCAAGCAGTGAGGACATGTTCCAATTGTCATGCACCCCCCGACCCCTCCCCACATACACACACACAGACTCTATTCAAAAAACTAGGTCTGATCGGATTTTCGCCATAGACTTTGAATTATGGAAATGCCCCTTTAAAGAAGACAGACAACTGTGACAATCAATATATAAGCCACCTAACCCCATTCACAGAGGATAATCTGGGACTCTATTGCTTTTGGTAAGATACGGTGATAACTAAGGTCAACTATTATGAAGGCTCCTAAGCATGGCTGAAACTTTAAGAGTGTTTGACCAACCCGTTTCTTAATATAGTCAACCCAAAAAAATATTGGTAAAATCTAGTTCTTCTGTGGAAGAGACAAAAAAACAATTTCTTGGCTCCCAAAAGTTTGCCTCTAATAATGTAAATTTAGGGTGACGTGTGAATTTTGGTGCCCAGGCACCACTCTTTTTGCTCGCATTAGTAGTGTAGAATGCGCCTGAATTTATGAACCTGTTCTACTGCGGTCATAGATTTAGCACTTTCTATCTACAAAATGACAACTCCGGCTCAGGTAAACCATTTGTAACTTGGTCGGTCTGTTCCTGCAGTAATGCGCCCAGTTTTATCATTCTCCAGTCATAAATGTGTAGAATCATACGGTTGTAGTGCCACACGCCTCCAGCACGCCCCGATCTCAGGTGCATTACATAGTGCCGCAGGCAATTTATAATGTGCCTAATATTGGAGAGCGCCTGCTCAAACGTCTAGAGAACAGGGCTGCAAGGTTGAAAGGACATCAGAATACTAGTGCACTCCCGGTCATACATGTCGCCCTTAGTCAGCGCCCATAGTAACCAATCAGAGCCAATAGCCACCAATCAGAACCCAAAGTAACCAATCAGAGCTCATAGCAACCAATCAGAGCTCATAGTAACCAATCAGAGCCCATAGAAACCAATCAGAGCTCAAGAGTAAACCCAAACAGAGCCATAGAAACCAATCAGAGCCCATAGCCAATCAGAGCTATAGAACCAATCAGAGCTCATAGAGTCCAATCAGAGCTCATAGTAACCAATCAGAGCCCATAGGGGCCAATCAGAGCCCATAGTAACCAATCAGAGCCCATAGAAACCAATCAGAGCCCATAGAAACCAATCAGAGTCCAAAGCAACCAATCAGAGCCTTAGCACCAATCAGAGCCAATACAACAAATCAGAGCTCATAGTAACCAATCAGAGCCCATAGCAACCCAAAAAGAGCCCATAGCAACCAATCAGAGCTATAGCAACCAATCAGAGCTTTTAGGGAACCAATCAGAGTCATAGTAAACCAACAGAGCCCTAGCAACCAATCAGAGCCCATAGTAACCAATCAGAGCCCATAGCAACCAACAGAGCCCATAGCAACCCGAGCCGAGCAACCAAACAGAGCCATAGCAATCAATCAGAGCTCATAGTAACCAATTCAAGCCCAAAACCAAATTAAACCCAACATCAGAGCTCATTGTAGCAAAACCATATCCAGGGGCTCATTGTAACCAATTAAAAAGCCCTCCCCTAGCAACCAAAACAGAGCTCTTAGTAACCCCTAAATCAAAAAAACCCCTAAGCAAAACCAATAAAGAGCCAAAAGAGTACACCAATCAGAGCTCATAGTAACCAATCAGAGCCCATAGCAACCAATGTATAAAAAAAGCCCAAAAAGCCCCAACACCCAAACAAAAGCTCATAGTACCATAAAGAGACCAATAAACTCAACAAATCAGAGCTCATAATAACCAATCAGAGCCATAGCAACCAATCAGAGCTATAGTAACCCAAACTAGAAACCCAATAAACCCAACAAAATCAGAGCTCATAGAACACAATCAAGAAACCAATAAACCAACCAATCAGAGCCCATAGCCAAAAACCATATCCAGAGCTCCATAGATCCCAAACAGAACCCCTAGCACCAATCAGAGCTCATAGCAACCAATCAGAGCTCAATAACCAATCAGAGCCCATAAACAACCAATCAGAGTCATAGCAAAACCCAAACAAGCTCATAGCAACCAATCAGAGCTCAGCTTTTATTTCTCAGGCTGCTCTGGAAAAAATTAAAACTGAGCTCTGATTGGTTGCTATGTGCTCTATAAAGGTTTCCACTTTTTGGGTGAACTATTTTCAGGAGGGTACATTGTATCCATACTCACGTAAAAACAATATCTGAAATGTTTCTGAAGCCTGTGACATTTACAAAGATTTCTTGCATCTAAAAGCAAAAGGAGATATTTTGTCAAGAATTATACTTTCTAAATTCCATTTCAGTTTCCTGGTAAATAAAAATTGTGTTGGCATTTTCTACATTGTTGATGTATAAATACGTGAAGCACGCTGCTCTAGGAATGTTTTCCAGAAGTAAACTTGGAGATTCTTGTGGCCCACCAGTGGAGTAGATAATTGTGGCCCACCAGTGGAGTAGATACTTGTGGCCCACCAGTGGAGTAGATACTTGTGGCCCACCAGTGGAGTAGATACTTGTGGCCCACCAGTGGAGTAGATACTTGTGGCCCACCAGTGGAGTAAATACTTGTGGCCCACCAGTGGAGTAAATACTTGTGGCCCACCAGTGGAGTTGATTCTTGGGGCTCACCAGGGAGTTGATTCTTGGGGCTCACCAGGGGAGTTGATTCTTGGGGCCCACCAGGGGAGTTGATTCTTGGGGCCCACCAGGGGAGTTGATTCTTGGGGCCCACCAGGGAAGTTGATTCTTGGGGCCCAGCAGGGGAGTTGATTCTTTGGGCCCTCCAGTGAAGTTGATTCTTGGGGCCCTGCAGTGAAGTTGATTCTTAGGGGCCCACCAGGGAAGTTGATTCTTGTAGCCTCCAGTGGAGCTGATTCTTGGGGCTCACCAGTGGAGTTGATTCTTGGAGCCACCAGTGGAGCTGATTATTGGGGCCCTCCAGTGAAGTTGATTCTTGGGGCCCTCCAGTGAAGTTGATTCTTGGGGCCCAACCTACTGTTTTTGTACCTTCTCTGCTTTTTTCCCTGAAAGCAGCTTCAGGCCTGCTATGCTGAAGGGCCCACAGAGGGACTGCCCATTTTCCCTATGATCCAGTCTGAGTCTGAATGCTTGAAGAAAAACATTGGGTAGGGGGACCAAACCACCTACACAATAAGAGGCCAAGCTAACTGTCCAATGCAGGGCCAAGCTTCCTACTCAATGGGGGGAGAAAGCTAACTACCCAATGCAGGTTCAGGCATCCTACTCAATGGGGAAGCAAACTAACTACCTAGTGGAGGGCCAAGCTTCCTACTCAATGGGGGAGCAAGGTAATTACCCAGTGCAGGGCCAAGGGTCCTACTCAATTGGGGAGCAAGCTAACTACTCAATGCAGGGCCAAGTTTTCTACTCAATTGGGGAGCAAACTAACTACCTAGTGGAGGGCCAAGCTTCCTACTCAATGGAGGAGCAAGCTGACTACCCCATGCAGGGCCAAGCTTCCTATGCAATGGAGGGAGCAAGCTAACTACTCAATGCAGGGCTAAGCTTCCTATTCAATAAGGGGAGCAAGCTAACTACCCAATGCAGGGCCAAGCTTCCTATGCAATGGAGGGAGCAAGCTAACTACTCAATGCAGGGCTAAGCTTCCTATTCAATAAGGGGAGCAAGCTAACTACTCAATGCAGGACCAAGTTTCCTACTCAATGGGGGGAGCAAGCTAACTACCCAATGCAGGGCCAAGCTTCCTACCCAATGCAGGGCCAAGAAAATCAGAAAGCCATTTCCTACGTAATGGAGGGAGCAAGCTTAAATCAAATGCAGGGCCCAAATTTCCTACGTAATGGAGGGAGAAAGCTAACTAACCTATGCAGGGCCAAGCTGCCTACCTAATGGAGGGAGTAAGCTAACTAACCAATGCAGGGCCAAGCTGCCTACCTAATGGAGGGAGAAAGTTAACTACCCAATGCAGGGCCAAGCTGCCTACCTAATGGAGGGAGAAAGCTAACTACCCAATGCAGGGCCAAGCTGCCTACCTAATGGAGGGAACAAGCTAACTACTCAATGCAGGGCCAAACTCCCTCCAAAGGGGAGGGAGAAGCTAACAAACCAATGCGGGGCCCAAAGCTCCCTACCTTGGAGGGAGAAAGCTAACACAATGCGGGCCAAGTTTGCCTACTAATGGGGGAAAAGCTAACTACCCAATGCAGGGACAAGCTTCCTATGCAATGGAGGGAAAAGCTAACTACCCAATGCAGGGCCAAGCTTACCTAATGGGGGAGAAAGCTAACTACCCAGTGGGGCCCCAAGTGCCTACCTAATGGAGGGAGTAAGCTAACTACCCAATGCAGGGCCAAGTTTGCTATGCAATTGGAGGAGCAGGCTAACTACCCAATGCAGGGTCAAGCTTCCTACTCAATGCAGAGCCAAGCTTCCTACTTAATGAAGGGGAAGCTAATCCAATAGACCAAGCTTTCTACTCAATGGAGGTGCAAGCTAACTACCCAATGCAGGACCAAGAGTCCTACTCATGGGAGGGAGCAAGCTAACTACCCAATGCAGGGCCAAGCTTTCTCCAAATTAAAGGGCCGGGTACCCTCTCGTGGGGGAGCAAGTAACTCCCCTAATCAGGGCCCAAAGCTTTTTCTTTGGAGGGAGCAAGCTAACTACTCAATGCAGGGCCATTTTCCCCTCTCAATGGGGATAACCCCTATCAAACCCAATGCAGGGCCAAGCTATCTACCCAATGCAGGGCCAAGCTAACTACCCAATGCAGGGCCAGGCATCCTACTCATTCGAGGGAGCAAGCTAAATACTAATCGGGGCCCAAGTTTTCCAATTATTTTTCCCATTATATTTTTTAACATTTTCCTAAACAACGTGGAAAATGGAGACAAAAGGGTTGTTTTATGTTTGAATGGAAATTCCTTACCTCTTTGGTGAAATTATTGGCCAAGGTTTTATAGCTGTTGCTGCTGGTATTGCTAAGATCCTTAGAAAAATTGCGGTTGCGAATCTTAAGTTGAAATGTTGCAGTCAGCATAACGTTACCTGTTAAATATAGAAGCAACATGGCATTAGAGTCTCAGTATTTCACACTGATGAAGTTGGGGGGTGGGGAAAAATCTCCATTAATTTTATCTCATCTTAATTCTTCCAAAAATGTGTCTCTTTTTTAAATTTTATTGTTATAAAATAGTGGGATTTTACATACAGGTGTCCATCCCGTTTGGGTATTGTGCTAAAATGTTGATCCAGAGGGGAAGGGAAAAAAAAACCCCGAGGGAGAAGACAATTGTCCTCTTTTTTTGGGAAAAAAAATTCCCTTCCCCACTCCAATCTGGCAATCTGAAAAAAAACCCCGGATAAGACTCTTCTCCCGAATGCCGGGGACTGAACTTGTTTTTATTTTTACATCTAAAATGTTCCAGATTCTCCGAAACCCGGGCCTATAATTTTTCTTTATTACATCTAAAAGTATCCGACCCTTCTCCGAAACCCCCGGGCACTTAAGTTTATTTTTAAAAATCTAGAAATGCTCCCGACCTTCTCCAGAATCCGGCCCTATTTAAATTTTTATATTATTACATTAGAAATGTTCCCAACCCCTTTTCCAGAATCCCTTCACTTAAATTTTTAAATTTTTAAATTGAAGTTCAAAACCTTCTCCAGAATCCGACAATAAAAATTTTCATATTATTACATTAGAAATGTATCCCAACCTTCTCCCGAATCCCGGTCATATAACTTTCTATTTTACATTAGAAAAGTATCCCGACCCCTTTTCCAGAAACCCCGGGCATATAACTTGTTTATTTTACATTGAAAAGTATCCCAAACCCCTTTTCCAGAATCCGGGCACTAAACTTGTTCTATTATTACATTGAAAAAGTACCAACCCTTTTCCAGAATCCCGGTCACTTAACTTTTTTTTATTACATAAGAAAAAGCATACAGACCCTTCTCCGAATCCTGGTCACTATAATTGTTATATTATTACATCTAGAAAAAACCAGACCCCTTTTCCAGAATCCCTTTTACTATAATTGTTTATTATTACATTAGAAATGTACCAGCCCCTTTTCCGAAACCCGGCATATAAATTTTATTTATTACATCAGAAAAGATCCCCGACCCTTTCCAAATCCGGGACTTAACTGTTTTATTATTACATCTAAAAAGTTCCGACCCCTTTTCCGAATCCGGTCATAAATTGTTATATTTTACATCTAGAAAAGTATCCAGCCCTTCTCAGAATCCCTCACTATAAAATTTTTTATTTTTTACATCTGAAAATTTTTCCAGCCCTTTTCCGAATCCCGGTCACTATAACTTGTTTATTATTTAAATTGAAATTTACCGACCCCTTTTCCGAATCCCGCCTAAACTGTTTATTATTAATTAGAAATGATCCGACCCTTTCCAGAATCCGGTCACTTAAAATTTTTATTTTTAATCTGAAATTTCCGACCCCTTTTCCGAATCCCTCACTAACTTGTTTATTTTAATTAGAAATGTAAACGACCCCCTTTCCAGAATCCCCCGGGACTAAACTTGTTATATTATTACACTAGAAAATTTTTTCGACCCTTCTCCCCGAATCCGGGCACTATAACTTTTTATATTTTTAAATTAGAAAGTTCCAGATTTTCCAGTCTGGTCCCTTTAAAATTGTTATTTTTTAACTAGAAATTTCCAGACCCTCTCCAGAACCCTTCACTATAACTTTTTTATTATTAATCTAGAAATTATCCGACCTTCTCAGAATCCTGGTCACTATAACTTTTTAATTTTACATCTAGAAAAGTATCCAGCCCTCCCAGGGTCCCGGTACTATAATTTTTATATTATTAATCTAGAAATGTATCCAGACCCCTTTG
>JAODAL010024197.1:0-61075 GCA_025379985.1 Phyllomedusa bahiana | reverse complement strand
GTGGGCTGGGCAAAATCTCCTACATTTAATTTTTCACTGTAGGGCAGCTGGGTAAACTTATGGCTTGGCTGACTTTCCACAATAACCATGATGGTGAGTCCACTGGGACTTTTCCCTTTTACAACATATTTGTTTACTTCTTCCTATATCTACCTCCTCAGATGTTCCTGCAGTCAACTCCCAGCTTCGTGATTTCATTCTTATTTGGCTTGAGACTCGCCAATTCCTATTGCAGGCCACATCTTGAAGCAAGGAACAAGTGGGCAAGAAACACAGAATTCCATCCGTGTTCCAACTGGGAGATAAGGTTTGGCTGTCCCCAAAATACATCCGCTAGAAAGTCCTTTGATACATGCTGACTCCTCACTTAATAGGTCTGTTTGCTATCATCTGTTTGATCAACCTGGTTTGTTATAAACTGTTTACCCCTCTCATTACCCATTCCCAATTCCTTTCACGTTTCTCTGCTGAAGCTCATGGTCCTTAACCGATTTGCTCGGAAACTTGTAACTCCATCTAATGTAGCCAATCCCGAAGATGCCTATGAAGTTAAGGACATTCTGGACTTCAAGCATATAAATGACAAGCCATATCACTTAATATATAGTAAAAACTTGGCCCCCATCACCTGCCACATTCTGTGTAGATGTCTGACTAGTGCCAACTGGCCATTTTAACTTTAAAAGGTCAGTGCACAATACCTACCTGGTGCTAACCAATTGCTGTCCACCTGGCACTATTTAAAGGGGTTTTGCCATGATCTCATTTCATACCTCCTGTATCCAGCTCTTCAACTCTGTGTGCTCAGAAGGGGGCGTGTGTGATTTGTATTGCAGATCATGTGACCCAGCAGGATGACATCACCAGGCCTTTCCTCTCTCTAGTCAAATAAAGATTTGTTTATGGGTGTAGCTACACTGTAGCTCTGAGGTAAAATTTTTAGCTCCAGACACAAGGGTCCTAGGTTCAAATCCCTGCAGGAACCAAGCCTGTGGATTTTTTTCTCTTTATCAATGCACATACCTCATTGAGGTTTCTTTTTTTAATTTATTTGCATTGTTTGACTAATTACTAAGAAGTACAGAGGATGATAGTAGAATGACAGCACCTGGGGTTTGAACACTCAGTAACAGCTTGAGAGGAGAGGTGATGAGCATGTGCGACAAGGACTGAGAAGCTCTCAGCCCTGGTCGTATCCCCTGGAGACGAGCTGTAAACAATGGATCACTAAAGGAGCAGCTAAAACAAAAACAGTCCAGAATATTTAATAATGATGAATGGTGAAAATGTTTATTATTTAATTTGCAAGCTTCCCACATCAATTTTACTTTGTGGCAAAACCCCTTTAAGGAAACATCTGCCCTATTCGTGTACCGGATCTTTGGTGTTTTTTCTCCAGAGCAATGAAGTGCTTGTTGATTCCCATTTTCCTGACTTTGGCTTGACTTCTGACTTCTCCGTTTGCTAGCTGCCCTGACAACTTGCTATATTTTAAAGGGAACCTGTCACATAGTTTATGCCCCCCCTTGCTGCGGACAGCACAAGCTAGTGTCAGACCTGCTGTTTCCAGCGCTGTGTCCCTTATTCTGTTTTAGAGCATTTACCCCTCAAATCTTATTCATGAGCAGGTGTTAACCCTGCCCATCAAATGCTAGCCCTGCCCACTGACAGTTATTTCCATGTTTCTACCTATTCAAAGTAATAGGTTTATCAGTTAAGGTGGGCGGGTCTAACCTCAGGTGGGCGGGGTTTGAAAAAAACTGACTCTTTGAATGACTCTTCGAATGACTCTTCTGGCTGAAAACTGCAGATTTGAGCATTAAAAACTACAGCACCTTACAGAGTAAGGGACACAGTGCTGGAAACAGCATGTCTGTCACTACCTTGTTCTGTCCTCAGCAAGGGGGGCATAAACTATGTGACAGGTTCTCTTTAAGACTATGAAAGAACTGTGCACCATTTGACTACACGTCTAGCCTGATCCACTGGTACCTTGTCTACACGTCAGCTGCCACTGCGGGTGACCACAGTGGGAATAGCAACCTGGGAGTTCCCCACAGCTAAATCCATCCTGCTTTGCGACAGGCTCTTGTGAATACCAGGGACTCTTTAGACTTTGCTCCCAGTGTAGTTTATGCCAAAAATGTGTGTGCGCTCCAGTGGATCCACTTTCTAACTGGTGAGAGATACCATGTAGTATATCATAAAGTAATGACATTCTGCTGATATAAAAAACTCAACACATAATCACTTCCAAAACACAATAAGCATGCTGACATGGACGCAAACAATCCAAATACAAAAACATATCAGCAGTACTCCACATACGCTAAGAGACATTTAACCAATGAATATATGAACTATTTCAAAATGCATTTCTGCTATTTTTAGAGTACAGGAAAATCTGAGGTTATTAGTGCATATTTTTGTTCAAAACTGTGAGCGCCCATCCACCAATAGCAAGATGACCTCAATTCAGATGGGGACCTATGCTAGACTTGCATTCTCACATCGCTTGGTGCCTTTTCAAGCCTCCATACTTTCAGGACATGAAGGTCCCAACTATACTCTGTTTTAGTTAAACACAGCCTATGTGAAAGGGTGGACTGCATGGCCAAAATGAAAGCAGCAACTCACCCATGCAAAGAATTGTAAAAACTTAAAACATGGTCACCTTGCCATTGGTGGATGGGCCTTCACAGTTTTGATCAAAAGTATGCACTAACAAGCTCAGGTCTTCCTGTATCCTAAAAGAAGCAGAAATGGAATTTGAAATAGTTTATATATTCATTGTTTATCTGTCTCTTAGTATTGGTGGAGTGCTGCTAATACGTTTTGCATATTCTGCCAATATGTCATTACTTTATAATATGGGACTTTAAAGGGGTTTTCTCACTACAAGGATTGTTTTTTATTTGAAATATCTTACAAAAACAAGTCACTTTGCAATATATATATTAACAGTGTCCTACCTATTGCTAGATATCCCCTCTTGTATGTGCTGCATCAGCTCCTCAGGTCGCTCTAGCTACAGACCTGTTTGATATCTCCTAATAGGCTGCCAGCACTGGTTGCTATAGCTACAGACCTGGCTTCTACTGCAGCCTAGTAGAAGCCAGTAAACACGCCGCTGAATTAAAAATGAAACCAAGAAAGCAGGACTGAGGTAAGATGAATCGATATAGTGAGACAACCCCTTTAAAAATGAGTTTTTAAGAAGGATTTATTCATGAGTCTAAATAATTGTCAATCAATAGCTTTGGCAATCTGACTTTTTTTGTTACCTGTAACTCTTACAGATTGTCTTTTGTTTGTGTTTTTCTGTTTCTTCAAAATGGCAACAAATTATAATAGTAGCACTATTGCTGGTAATTGAATGTGTACGTATCAGTTGTTTTTCTTGCAAAGGTACCCACTTCAGTATTATCTTTGTTCTGGTCTGTTATTTCATCTTACAATTCTCAATTGCATGTGAGCAGATTCTTTTTCCGTTAATAGTGGATTATTCATGCACAGTAAGACAAGCGCCAATCAACAATGCCTTTATTGTGAGATTATTACAACAGTCTTTGCGTATTGCGCTATCAATAAAGCACATTTACAGCTGTCATAACTTTTACTAAATTATCCAACATGATATATTTCTGTCAAAACTAAAAAAAAAGTAACCAAAAAGAAAAAAGGAGATGTCTAATGCATTATTTTTTTCTTAAATGAATGTTGGCAAGTACAATGAATTATTCCCCTTCTTATTCCCCACACCTATGCCACAATACAATTTTTATTGAAATCCAACAAATTGGTTTATATGAAAATAGTATTATTTTAGTTTTTTGTTTGTCTTATTTTATATAATAAAATGTCTTTGCTGTATGTTAAAGGATATGGGTGATAGACATGAATAATGTGTGCAATTGATTTAATCAATCATCTATATACACAGTAAATTCATATACCACTTTATTAGGCTCTGCATAAATTACTCCTCACCCCTGCCATCTATACACATTTTTCAAGAAAAATGGCCGCAGTGAAGGTTTAAAAAGGAATGTAAAAGAAAGAAGGACTGAGAAGAATTGAACTAACAGAGTGTTTTTATCATAATGTAAAAAATTGAAATGAATCATGCTTGTTTTCAATGTTTTAGTCCCTTCTCTGTAAATTCTGTCCATTTTTCTATAAAACCAAGAGGGATTGGTTATAAGGTGGACAATGCAAGTGTGCAGTGAATGAAAGGGCTCATGCCATGGCAGAGCCGTGAAATTGAAGAGCTAGACTGGAATAATTTTTAGGTAGCTACATTTATTTTCAATGAGTCAGAGAACAACGGAACATGCATAAACAGGCAAATAGTATGCAAAAAAGTTAGGCTGTTTATTAATATACAAATAGTGGTACAAAATTAGTGAAACAAAAGAAAATCTTTTTGCGCACTTTTGGAATAAAGCATGAGGGGTAGGGGAGAAAAGAGGAAGAGGGAGGCTCAAGTGGATAACTCTGTGAAAAAAGAGTCCTACTCAAGTGGTAGGCATGAAGCGGGTTTGTTGAGAAGTACACAAGCCCGCTCCATGACTGGGACTTGAGATAGGATCATTGCGATGTTTTGGACACATACAGGCACCTTAATCCTACTCTCACATACTTGAAAGAACTTTGGAGCAAGGAACCAGGCCTATCATGACAGCTCTAACAAATGTCTCAGTGCCATCTCAACATCTACTTGGATTCTTGCTTTAATACGGATGGATCACAATCTACAGCCGTATAAATTGGAATTAATCTAGGATCTTCTTCCTCTCTCCACTAGCTGGAACTTAACTTTGCATTACCTATATTCCATGGCATTCTTCCAATATTCAGCTACATCCAAGTCTACATCAGTTGAGTAGGACTCTTTTTCACAGAGTTGTCCACTTGAGTCTACTTCTTCCCCTTTTCTCCCCTTTTGTCCTTATCCTACTGCAAAAGAGCACAAAAAGATTTTTGTCTAATTAGTTTTGTACCACTGTATGTATATTAATAGACACCCTAACTTTTTTGTATACTACTTGCATGTTTATGCGTGTGCCGTGGATCTCTACCTCATATGACTACGGGTATTCCTCGGATTAATCCTTCCACTGAGCACCCAATGGAGAGGTGTGCGTATCAATATCCTATAGCATTTACTTTCAATGGCTGTGATGCACTGTGATGTAGACAGCTTTACACCGTAAAGTCACTCTACAATTCTATAATACAAAGTGTGAGCAAAAGGGCATACATTTGCATATGTTGACCCCCAATCACTTTGGTTCCGTACATGTTTTAAGCATAAATAATAGCATAAACTAGTACCTGCTAGTACTAGTTCCTCTAAACTGATATTTGTGAGTGTTCTGCTCCGTCACTCTTTTTTCTTTTCGCTTAGTCTCAGCATCCCAACCATTTGTCCCAGGTATGTTTGACTAGCAAGAGATTACATTATGGTATCTAACTATCTGCTCTTAATTTTTTTAAATCACATGAAAAGTTGAGAATTTTTTATCTGCTCTCTTAGGGGTGAGGCTGTGTGGTGGCCACAGTTGTCATATGCTCTCACTATGGAGGATGTGGCCCACAACCAAGGGAACTTAGCCTGGCAGCCGAGGTGCTGCTTGATGGCTTCCTCTTCAGGTGCTGTATTATGGCAGCGGTGATTATTGTTTGGTGCTGCACGTTTGTTACAGAGTAGGGTTCCACTTAAAATGTAAGTAAGCTTATACAGCTTGATCAAAATGTGTGCTAAGAACCTCATGTTTATGGGGTTCTACCACTTGGCAAAAATCCTTTGTGAGGCCAGCTTGCACAGCTCTCCCACATTTATGCCTATGGTGTTCCAAATGTATCCAAGCACACTAACTTGGCTATATTTGGAATTTCCGGTCAGAACTCAGTAAGAACTCAGTAAGTGCGGCTATCTAACCTTTCTCTAAGGCAGTATCAAAGGGACATATGAGTGGACAGTAAACTTAATTGTAGCAGCCAGCATCAGGCAGCAGCTGTCAAGGCAAATAGGATCATGGGGTTTATTAAAAGGGTCATAGATGTACAGCATGAGAACATTGTTCTCACATTATACAAGTCACTGGCAGACCACGCATGGAATATTGTGCACAGTTTTGAGCACCAGTGCATAATAAAGACATTGTAGAGCTTGAACAGCTTCTAAGGCTGGCAACCAAAAATAATAAAAGGACTGGGTGGACTGCAATACCCAGAAAGATTAGCAAGATTAGGGTTATTTAGTTTAGAGAATGTATAAATATATCAAGGAGCAATATAGAGATCTCTTCCAAGATCTATTTATACCAAGGACTGTATCCAGAATAAGGGGGCATCTTCTATGCAAAGAGAAAAGAACATTTCTGCATAAACATCGAAAGAGATTCTTTACTGTAAGAGCAGTGAGGAACTTGTCATGGTGAATTCACTAACAGAGTTCAAAAAGGGTCTGGATGCATTTCTAGAGAGTAATAATATAACAAGTTATAGTGATTAGGATACTGGAGAAGGGTTATTGATCCAGGAATTTATTCTGATTGCCAAGACTGGATTCAGGACGGAATTTTTTTTCTTAAAATGAGGACAATTGTGGCGACATGTATGATTTATGGCTCTTAAATTCAATTTTTATGCGCATATTAATAGTGTAGAATGCACCTGTTTTATTAACTCAGTCTACTGTGGGTTTTAAATCAGGCGCATTCTAGCACTAAGACGACACTTCTCTCTCAGGTAAACCACTTTGAAAGTGGTTTACCTGTTCCAGCAGTAATGCGCCTACAATTGCTGAACTGAAGCTATAAATCTATAGCTTCGTACGGATCTAGTGCGCCCCGCCTTCTGCATGCCCCCGAACTCAGGCGCATTAAAAAGTACTGCAGGCGCTCTGTAAGGCGCCTGATATTGCCGTGCGGGCGAATTTAAACTATAGTGAATGGGGAAGCGCTAAATGTCAGGCTGAAAAGACGCAAGATTCTGGCACAGCCCTGTTCATACATGTCGCCCTTGGTTTCTACCTCATGGGGGTTTTTGCCTTTCTCTTGATCAACACTATAAGACAATAGGCTGAAATAGATGGACGTCTGTCTTTTTTCGGCCTTACATACTATATAACTATGTACAGTATGTCACAAAAAAAAATAGTGTGGTTTATGTCTCTTTTAAAATGTGGTGCAAACACAGCCTTACATTGGCTATATGGGTCAACAGGCTGTGAATTACTTCATTTTTGTATCATACAATCTCCTACACGTGTCCTCTTCCACTCACCTGCTTGAAATTCATAGGATACACAGTGATACAGGCCCTTTGAAGGCAGTGGTGTAAATAGAAGAGGACTTAACCCCTATTATTAAGCTGGGTTTTGCTATCCAAGACAGAAAAACTTTGAGTCTCATGCAGTGTTGGACTGAGGTTCCTAGGGCTCACCAAAAGAGTTGATTTTAGGCGCCCACTAGAGATGGGCGAATTTCTCAAAAATTCGGTTCGCTGACTTGGCCGAATTTTCCGACAAAATCCGTTTAAGTCCGAATTACTTCGGGACGAATCGCATTACAAAACAGCTATTTCCTGGCTGCAAGGAGCCTGTAGGGTGCTGTATAACATTGTGCCATACTTAAATATGCAGAGGGAGCTTGGTTTGGTCTTCATACAATGCTGTGTTTTAGTATAACACGCACATGACAGCTGCCGCTCTTAGAATCGCTTCACTCTAAAATTCCCTGGGCACTTACAGGGGCAAAACTGACCAAAACACTGAAGCAGAAATGCAGCCTGACAAAGTCATGGCAGCGGCAGCTGACTAAAAACAAGCTGAGGGCTAAGATCCTACCATAGCGTCAAAGAACACAGTAGTAGGTTACTGGAGCCGCCACAGATCGCAGCACAGTAAGGAGACGTCACAGCAGGGGTCACTCCATGAGGCCAGAGCTTTAAACCGTCACAAAATATGACAGAACCTGTTCTGTTAAACGCTGATGCATTTAGAGGCCCCCCCGAATGAGTGGAGAGGGTGTCGGCAGTAATTTTGTGTTGACGTCATTTTGCCCTTCATTTCATCCGTCAGTGTCCGCTTTCAATCGGTCAATAACCCATCAGTATTGCTAAGGCCAAAAACAAACAGGAGTTCATCCAAAACAGAAATGACCGGTAAATGGAATATTTGCATGTCTTCTGTGTTCTGTATCCACTCCTGCTTTTGGCTAGACAATCCTGATCCTTCCCATTCCTTCTGACAGGTGAAAAGAAGCGGAAAACTAAACAAAGTGGCAATGTCATAAAGTGGTGAGGGTGAAAACAGCATTAGGAATCCACAGGGTGTTCCAGTGAGACAGCGGTCACTTGGCAGCAGCATGAGTAGGCCACAGAGTGGTTCAATGACAAATTCTGGAGGTGGCAGCAACATCAGGAGTCAACAAAGTGGCACAATGACACAGTGTGGAGATGATGTCATCAACAGCAGCAGCATGAGGTCAGACAGTGGCACAATGACATTCTGGAGGTGGCAAAAACAGTAGTAGGCCACAGAGTGGCACAATGACTGAGTGTGGAGGTCACGGCAGAAGCAACAGCAGCAGCATAAGGTCAGACAGTGGCACAATGACAGAGTGTGTAGGTCTCGGCAGCAGCCACAGCAGAAGCATGAGGTCAGGCAGTGGCACAATGACATTCTGGAGGTGCCAAAAACCGTAGTAGGCCACAGAGTGGCGCAATGACTGAGTGTGGAGGTCACGGCAGAAGCAACAGCAGCAGCATGAGGTCAGACAGTGGCACAATGACAGAGTGTGTAGGTCACGGCAGCAGCCACAGCAGCAGCATGAGGTTAGACAGTGGCACAATGACAAATTCTGGAGGTGGCAAAAACAGGAGTAGGCCACAGAGTTTCACAACGACATAGAGTGGAGGTGACGGCAGGAGCAACAGCATGAGGTCAGAGAGTGGCACAATGACAGGGTGTGGAGGTGACCGCAGCAGCAACAACAGCAGCAGCATGAGGTCAGAGAGTGGCACAATGACAGGGTGTGAAGGTGACTGCAGCAGCAACAACAGCAGCAGCAGCAGCATGAGGTCAGAGAGTGACACAATGACACAGTGTGGAGGTCACGGCACCAGCAACTGCAGCAGCAGCATGAGGTCATAGAGTGGCACAATGACAGAGTGTGGTGGGTGGCAATACCAGTCCCTGTTAAAGATGGTGGTAGGCAGAAGGAGAAACTGTCAGAAGGTGTGTGGCATCAGGCGGGTGGCGGCATCAGAATAGTGGCTGAGGCAGGTAGTTTGAACCCAGACTCATTTCTTAAAGTTTTGGTGAGGCGTCATGGCTGATGTAATCTGACGCCTAAGGCATTGGTGGGTGGAAATCCTGGCCGATCCACGCCTGATTCATCTTGACAAAGGTCAGTCGTTCCACATTTCCCGTGGACAAGCGGGTTTCCTTGGGGTAACGATGGCCCCCACTGCACTGAACACCCGCTCTGATGCCACACTACTGGCCGGGCAGGACAGCTTCTCCACTGCAAACTCAACAAGTTGCAGCCGCACATCCAGTTTGGCTGCCCAGTAGACCAGCGGATCTTCTAAATGGGGTGGCAGAGTGCTGTCCAAGTAGGCGCAAAAGAAATGAGCTGCCAAAAATTAACAGGTATGTGGCGTGTTAAAATGATGTGTATTTTACTGACTACAACAGCAGAAAAACGCTTAATTAACCTTCGGATATGAATTATGCTACAGGAAAAAAAATTTCTTTGGCGTTGAAAACACTGTTTCTTTTACTGACTAGAATAGCAGAAACATGCTTAATTAACCCTTGGATATAAATTGCGCAAAAGAAATGAGCAGCCAAAAATTAACTGTTATCTGGCGTGTTAAAACTACATATATTTTACTGACTACAATAGCAGAAACACGCTTAATTAACCCTTGGATATAAATTGCGCAAAAGAAATGAGTTGCCAAAAATTAACAGGTATGTGGCGTGTTAAAACGACGTCTATTTTACTGACTACCACAGCAGAAAAATGCTTAATTAACCTTCGGATATGAATTATGCCACAGTAAAAATGTCTTCTTTGGCGTGGAAAAACACCATTTCTTTTACTGGCTACAATAGCAGAAACACGCTTAATTAACCCTTGGATATAAATTGCGCAAAAGAAATGCGCAGCCAACAATTAAATGGTATGTGGACAGTAAAAACGCTGTTTCTTTAACTGAATACAACACCAAAAACAGGCTTAGATAACCCTTGGATATTCAATGTGCTCCAGAACTGAGCAGATAGCATTAAAATGTGTATGCAGCTGAATTGGACGCACACTGGACTTCAATTCCAATACCCCACAAAATCAAAATTAGAACGTAAGAGAAGCAGTCTCTGAAAAAAGCTTTGACACCCCCAAAAATTCGCTGTATAAAAGTTCTTTCTTTTGTGTGAGATCTCAGCTACTGGAGCTGCAGCAGCTGCAACATGGCAAAGAGAGAGGAGTGTGAAGTGCCAGCGTCGCGTCCGGACTTATTTAGTGTGGTGACGTCATAGAATCCCGCCGGTCTATGATTGGCTTCATCTCTGCACATGTCATTTAGGGTCTTCCTTTCTTCCTCCCAGACTTCTTTGCCCCATGTAACGCCATGTGCTCGCAGCCATTTTATCAATTAAAAACACGCTTCAGTCCCGCGAATCACCCCAAACTTTAACTTCATTCAGAATAGAAGTTTTTCTGAAATTCTAAACGAATTCCACTTCGTTAGAATCAATTTGCCCATCTCTAGCGCCCACTTTGTCTCTTTGTCTTTGCTACCTGTATGTTGTCCCGCCAGGTCTCGCTTCAACTTATACAAACCAATGTAATGACATCATCACACTAATCTGTAATCAAGATGGAGCACTGGGGCTTCTGAGTCTCCCTCACCTAATCACAGCAGAACACCGGTGGTAAACTAAAATGTCTAAAGATATATGCCCCCCTTCCTAATGATGCACTTTATATAAATCAAAATATATCAAAAGCTATAACACAAAGTACTCAGTATAAAACCACTAAATAATGGTCATACAGTTACCAAATAACACCACTACATAAAACAAGAATCCCAAGGCTAAAATTACCAATAATTCCACAAAAAAAATACCACCACATATCACCTCCACATAGTGACTGATTAAGACCACAACACTATGACCACATATCCCCACCACATAGTGTCTGAATAATACCACCACACCATGACCAAATATCACCACCACCACCACCACCACCACACCATGACCAAATATCACCACCACCACCACATGCCGTCACGACATTAACCTCATATCACCACTACATAGTGACTGAATGATACCGCCACACCATGACCACATATCACCACCACAGGGTGACTGAACACATATTATTATTATTATTATTATTATTATTATTATTATTATTTATTTTAGAGCGCCCTTGGTTCCAGGGCGCTGTACATTCGGGTTGCAAACACAACATAGGTCAAACAAGTACAAAGGTGAAAAATGTATAACTAACAGCTGGTACAGAAGGAGAGAGGTCCCTGCCCATGAGGGCTTTAGGCCATGTTCACATGGCTTAATTGGCCGTGGATTGGAGCCGTACTGCGCGCCAGATTTGCGCTGCAGTACGGCTCCAATCTGTCCCTGTCATTAAGGTAATCCACAGTTCTCATAGAGATCTATGGATTCTGTCGCTCCTTCCCGCTCGACGAATCCGCCGCAGGGGGAGAAAGTGACATGCACATTATTTACGGCGCGTACGCGACGTAAATAATGCATTGTCTATGGGGCAGTCGGGCAGCTCCCCTGCCACGCCCCCGCCCCGATCCCACCCCTTATTCAAGCCGTAACTGCCAGCGACATCTGGCCCGAAATTACGGCTTGAATAAGCCGTGTGAAGACGGCCTAAGTCTACAAGGAAGGTGAGAAGAGACAGAAGGTGAGTGGCAGACATGTTTGTGGGTTGGAGTAGTAGCAACGAGGTTATTGTTGGTTATAAGCAGTCCTGAAGAGTTGGATTTTCAGGTTGCTTTTGAGGCTAGTGAGAGTGGGGGAGAGTCTGCTGTGTTGTGGCAGTTAGTTCCAGAGTGTGGGGGAAGCACGGAAGAAGTCTTGGAGACGGTTATGTGAGGAGCTGACACGGCAAGAGCAGAGAAGAAGGTCCTGTGAGGAGCGTAGATTGCATGAGGGGAGATATCTGGAGATTAAGGCAGAGATGTATGGAGGGGAGAGGTTATTTAGAGCCTTGTAGGTCAAGGTTACTGACTGGATTTGCTGGGCAATGGCTAGCCAGTGAAAGGATTGGCAAAGGGGAGAGGCAGAGGAGTCGCAAGGAGAGAGGTGAACCAGACAGGCGGCAGAGATAAGGATGGATTAGAGGGGAGCTAGGGTGCTAGATGGGAGGCCACAGAGAAGGATGTTGCAATAGTCTGAGATGACGAGGGCGTAAACAAGCATTTTTGTGCTTTCGAAGTTAAAGAATGAGCGGATACGGGAGATATTTGTCAGTTGGAGGCAGTAGGCAGAGGTGAGGGTTTGGATGTGCGGTTTGAAGGACAGATTGGAATCAAAGGTTATCTCAAGGCAGCAGACTTGCGGAGCCGGTGAGAGAGTGTAGCCATTAACTGTGATAGAGAGATCAGGTGTAGGGATAGAGTGAGATGGTGGGAAGATGATGAATTCAGTTTTCTCCATGTTTAGTTTCAGGAGACGTGAGGAGAAGAAGGAGGATATGGACGAAAGACAGTTTAATATCCGGGAGAGCAGAGAGGTGACATCTGGGCCGGAGATGTAGAGTTGAGTATCGTCATCATACAGGTGGTATTGAAAGTCATGTGATGCTATTAGGTGAATCAGACCAGGAGTGTAGATAGAAAAGAGTAGTGGACCCAGGACAAACCCCTGGGGGACACCAATGAAGAGCGGACGGGAGGAGGAGGTGGTGCGAGAGTGAGAGACGCTGAATGTTTTATCGGTGAGGTATGAGGAGATCCAGGAAAGGAACAGGTCCATGAGGCCGAGGGAGGAGAGGATGTGTAGGAGGAGTGAAAGGTCAACAGTGTTAGACAGGTCTAGAAGGAGAAGCACAGAGTAGTGGCGTGAGACTTTGGCAGTTTCTAGGTCGTTGGTGACTTTGGTTAGGACAGTTTCTGTAGAGTGGTGGGGATGGAAGCCTGATTGCAGCGGGTCAAGGAGAGAGTTGGTGGAGAGATGAGAGGAAAGTTGAAGATAGACATGCTGTTCAAGGAGTTTCGAGGCGTATGGAAGCAGTGAGATGGGGTGATAGTTGGACAGACAAGATGGGTCAAGAGATGTTTTTTTAAGGATGGGTGTGATGGCCATGTGTTTAAAGGAGGAAGGAAAGGTGCCAGAGGTTAATGATAGGTTGAAGAGATGGGCGCAGGTTGAGATGATAACAGCGCTAAGGTCAGGTATGACATAATGACTGAATAATGCCGTCACACCATGACCTCATATCACCACCACATAGTGAATGGATAATACCGCCACACCATGACCACATATCATCACCACAAGATGACTGAATAATACAGCCACACCATGATCACATATTACCACTGTAGAGAGATTGAATAATACCGCCACATTATTATTGAATATAAACACTTTACACACGTATAAGTAATTACAGTTCAGGTACATTTAGGGACTCACAGGTGACGTTTCTCTGATGAGTCGTTCACGTTCCCTTTTCTTCTCCATCCGGTACACACCTTCATGCTGGCTTCTCCCGATCAACACTTGTCCCTGCAGATTTGGACACAAATATCGTAGAATCCCAACTTTTCTAGCACCTCTTTGTCTTTTCCCACCTGTGTTCAAACTTCCCAAGGGTGGGAGAGCATGTTCAGACTACAGCTTAGAGGCACAGTCTCTGAGGAAGAACCAAGGACTAACCCGCCAGGAGAGTTTGGTATGGCTATGGCCTGTACCCCTCAGAATCATATTGTGTGGTCCGAACTCCTTCTCCTGCACTCAGAAGATCAGCTGCAGGCATGATGCATGATCCTCAGGGGATGCAGGGGATCGAATTTAGCATTGTCATGCTTTAAGTAGTGTTTTTTTCGACAGATTTCCCAATTGGACTAGGATGGATTTATTGAACCAATGTTTGACCCATTTCTTTAATAAAATGGTTGCAGAAGGGCGGTGTTGGGGAGAGTTTATTTAAATAAAGTGTTTTTGTGTTTTATCAGTGTGTTTTTTTAACATTTATTTCTAGTGTTAGTAATAGAGATGTTTGACAGGCACCTCTATATTACTATCACTGGGGCTTGGTGTCAGCCTTGGGGTGACAAAAATACACCACTGGCTCACATCAAGTCCCAGCTACTAAGAGATAGACGTCTGTCAGACACCTCTATTACAAACACTGAAAAATAGTGGTAAAAAATATACTGAAACTACACAAAAACACATTATTTAAATAAACACACCCCAACAACATGCCTTAGTGACCATTTTATTAAAGAACTGGATCCAACACTCGTAGAACGAAATCCAGAAGGGGAAGCCTGTAAAGTACAGAAACAATAATCAGCATTCGGCTGATGGATGTCTATAATGCCTAAGGCAGCATGAATACTAAATATTCCCCTACAGGTAGGTAGGCCTCCAGGTAGGTAGGTTTGTAGGCCCCTGGTATGTAGGTCGTAGATAGGCTCCAGGTAGGTAGGCAGGAGTTAGGCCCCAGATATTTAGGCATTTGTCCTCAGGTGGGTAGGTAGATTGTCCCCAGGGAGGTATGTAGATTTCCCCCCAGGTAGGTACATAGATTGCCCCCAGGTAGATAGATTGCCTCCAGGTAGTAGAAAGATTGCCCCCAGGTAGTAAGTAAATTTTCCCCAGGTAGGTAGATGCCTCAGGTGGTAGGTAGATTGCCCCAGGTAGCTAGATTTCTACCAGATAGGTAGGTAGATTGCCCCAGGTAGTCGGTAGATTGCACCAGGTAGAAAGTAGATTGCCCCAGGTAGTTAGACTGTAGATTGCCAATGAGGTCGGACCCCATTAGATTAAAAAAAGAAAAAAAAAATCACTCATCTCTTCCCGTTTCCTGATGTGCGGCCATTCGGGCAGACCGGGCTTCTCAAACTAAAGCCCGGCACAATGTCACTGTGCGCCTGCGTGGTGACACGTGGCCGTCCCCTGGTACATCTAAGGCCTAGTGCCTTAAACTTATGAGGTAGAATATCACAAGGCATTATGGGAGAGGAGCTAAGAAGCTCAAATGCCCTCTGTTGGATGCAACAAATCCTCAATTTGCTTTTGACCCACTGGGTCATTGGAAAGCAAAAAGGGATATTTAACCAAGACAGCATCACCCAACTGTATACAGCCATTTCGGGGTTTTGCCCCTCATCAGTACAGAGCAGAGCAATGCTGGCTTGGCTGAGTGGGAGGCATTGTGGCTCAGACAGGGAAGATCTCTCCTTAGGGGGAGCGCCTATATAGGCGTGTGGAGATTCAAAATGGCCTTTTTGCACTCCACAAAGCATCTGCATATCACAAGGCATTATGGAAAAGGAGCTGAGAAGCTCAAGCGCCCTCTGTTGGATGTAACAAATCCTCAATTTGCTTTTGACCCACTGGGTTCTTGGAAAGCAAAGAGGTAGAATGGTGGAGCAGGTGCCGGTGGCATTCTGCTTCATTAAGGGACTGCGCAGACATGCCTCTGAGTGCCCAGGGGTTTTGCCAAGAAGTGATTTCCTCATCTAACAGGCTGATACTCTGATCTAAAGTCTTGAGAAAAGGGGCGTTGTGTTTCTGTGTTTAAAAAAAAACAAGTACCACCTCCCATGCAGGCTTCCTAGGCTGATACTCAGTCTCTGTAGTTGAATAAACATTGTTTGGCTAATCCACAGAGGATAACTGTATTGTGCACAAGCTATAGAGGTTTGTTTCTCCCTCTTATCTGCTCAGGAGAGAAGATAAGTTCCAAGCAGGCAGCGTTCTTTTGTCCATTCACGGACTGTTGCAAGGGGGAGAGGAGGGCTGAGCAGGGAGCCAGGGACCATCTGCATGTTTACTCAGATAATTACATTACAACCAGTGGATTCTCTATACAATAGGCACAGGCTCTTTTCCCCAACTCCCTTCAAAGCTCATTCATGTTCCCTGCCATCAGATAAGAAGTGCAAACACACAAGTCCTGCCAGATCAGCTCCTGTCAGCTCCTAGTTGTAGCTAATGTAAACAGTCAGGAAACTAAGGGCATCTTAGTCAGGCTGTAGCTTTCACAGGCTACACTTTTAATAATCCCATATATTTAGAAAAGTGATTAAATTCCCATTTTGGAGGATCCCACGTAAACATTAGATCGTGGCAAAACCCCTTTATCATGGTGTGCGGGGTGGGCAGGGCTGCCAGAAAGAATTTCAGGGCCCCATACAGCCAAAGTGTCTGGACCCCCCAAAAAAATAAAACAATAATGTGGTTAAGGAGAAAAAAACTATTTTGGGGTTTATTTTTTTGAAAACTTACTATGTGATATTAATGACACATTGGGCGCCATGTATGAATTGGGCTGCGCCAGTTTTCTGGTGTGCTTTGAGCCAAAAAGAATGTATGAATAGGCCAAACCCTGGCTGATAAGTGCCTCTGTAGTGCACCAAAGACTCTTTTTAATATGCCAAAGATAAGGGGCGTTCCAGAGGCGTGTCACACCACATTCATTGAAGTAGACACATTTATGATTCTTTGATGCCAAACCTAGGTGCAGAAGAGTTAGACTTGTCATATTGGCACTAGACTGCACCTGTATGTATGACAGACATGTATCGGTCCCCTCAGCTAGGCATTTATATATAGGTCCCCTTGGTTAGGCAGGCATGTATAGGTCCCCTCAGTTAGGCAAGTATATATAAGTCCCTTCAGTAAAGCAGGTATTTATAGGTCCTCTCAGTTAGGCAAGTATATATTGGTCTCCTCAGTATGGAAGGTATATATAGGCCCCCTCAGTAAGGCAGGTATATATAGGCCCCCTCAGTAAGGCAGGTATATATAGGTCCCCTCCGTTTGGCAAGTATATATTGATCCCCTCAGTAAGTCAGGTATATATAGGTCCCCTCAGTTAGGCAGGTATATATAGGTCCCCTCATTAAGGCAAGTATATATTTGACCCCTCAGTTAGGCAGGTATATATAGATCCCCTCAGTTAGATGGGTATATATAGACCCCATCAGTAAGGCAGGTATATATGTGTCCTCTAAGTTATGCAGGTATATATAGGTCCCCTCAGTAAGGCAAGTATGTATAAGTCCCCTCAATTAGGTAGGTATATATAGGCCCCCTCAGTTAGGCAGGTATATATGTGTCCTCTAAGTTATAAAGGTATATATAGGTCCCCTCAGTAAGGCAGGTATGTATAGGTCCCCTCAGTTAGGTAGGTATATATAGGTCCCCTCAGTTAGGCAGATATATATGTGTTCTCTCAGTTTTGCAGGTAAATATATATCCTCTCCGTATGACAGGCATATATAGGTCCCCTCAGTTAGGCAAATATATAAACCGCCAATAAAAATAATAACAATAATACTTACCTTTCCTCCTTCCCCAGCCGAGCCTCTTCCTCTTCTGCCCAACAGTTCCTTGGCCACACAGCCTATGCAGAGTGACTAGACTGTGCGGCTGAGGAGAGACAGCGTTGCGATGAGGTCAATTAATCGCTTCTCTGCCCAGTTCAGTACTTCACGGGCCATAGTGGGCCCTGACCACAAAAGGGCCGCGGCGGGCCCCGCTTTGTTGGATGCAGGGCCCAATTGAGTATTGCCAGTCTGACACTGGCCTCATGTATGAAAACTGTCTAGGTCTAAGACTTTTTTTGTTGCCCATAACAACCAATCAGAGTTTACCATTTTTTCAGAGCACTACTTTAAAAGAAAGCAGAGCTGTGATTGGTTGCTATTGGCAACAAAGAAAGTCTTAGACCTAGAAAATGTTCAATCATGTCTCTCCTTGGGTTTGTTACCACACCGTGCGCTTTTCATAACCATTGGGGTAATTAAAGGGGTTGTCTCACTTCATTGATTCATCTTATCTCTGTCCTGTTTTCTCTGTTTCATTTTTGAATTTAGGGGTGTGTTTACTAGCTACTACTGGCCTGCAGTAATAAGCTACTGAGGACACCAGGTCTGTAGCTATAGCAACCAGCACTGGCAGCCTATCAGGAGAGATTGAACAGGTCTGTAGCTATAGCGACCTGAGGAGCTGATGCAGGCCATACAAGAGGGGATATCTAGGAATAGGTAGGACATGGTTAATAGACACATATTGCAAATTGACTTTTTTTTGCAAGATCTTTAACATGAAAAGCAATCCTTGTAAAACCCCTTTTAACAAATTTGGCTTTCTAGAGGGTGGGACTAGTTCTTGTCTTTAAGCCATATATGTCTTTTCTTCAGGGTAATAGCGCTGTATTAAATTGTACTGTAGGAAAATGAATGAATATTTTCTTTGAAAATTTGTTTTTAGCATCAGCAAGAAAAGCTACATCCACTACTGCAATAATGGGAGCCTCCTGGAAAGGTTTTTTTCTGACACAAAAATAGCAAATTAGTGTTGGCAGAGTAGAATATCACTACTGCTGTAGAATAAGAAATGCCAAATATCAACAGCTGACTTAATGCCCAATATAAATCATCAACAATAGCCCTGGTCCCAAAATTTCAAAATCAGATTGTAAACCTTGCACTCTACATTGCAAATGGGTTAAATGATCCCAACAAAATTTATCTTGGAAACTGGCTCCATAATTTAATTAAGCTTTCTGTGGGATGAGCAGGCAAGCTGACTTGTTTTCCAAGCATGGTATAAAAATAGAATCTCTATTAATGCAGGGAAATCTGCCTTGAAGGAAAGATGTAGCCTATCATGGTATCAGCAGGGGCACTTAGTTCATTGCTGTAGCAGATGCATGCCAAATAAAGAGATGGTACTATACACCAATCTGTGATAGCAAAACACTGCTGGGTAGTTCCAGGACTGAAATAAACTGCTGCACTTGTTTTGCTCAGCAACTTCTCACTCTCTGCATACGATGATCCAAATGTGTTCATTTAACCCACACTTCCTTACAAACTATGTGCAATAACCTTTTCCAGCTATGTACAATAACCTTTTCCAAAAATGTATTGCTACGTTGTTTGTTGATTTTTTAAAGTTATAAAATTTTGCTGTGTGCCTCTGTGAATAAAAAAAGATCAGACATGAGATTAAAGTAAAACTGTCTGTTAGTTCATGTGGTATGAACAAAGGGCAACATGAAATAGCTTCAGGTTCCCCAACCCTAGAATGATGCTTTTAACCTTAAAACTCTGATCTTCCAGGGTAAAATATATGGTGCAGTTAAGTCGAGTACGGAGAGAGACCCCCATGGCTGGGAAAGGTGAGTCCATTGTGTGGCTCCTCCTCACCAACCTATTTAAACTGTCAGCTCTCTCCCATGTTTTTCTATATGTAGAGAGCTGTCAGTTATAGAGCTATTTTGGTTAGGGATGCTGTTAGGACAACACAGCTGGTAATGCCATTGAGGGCCAAACTGTGAATCAAGGGCAGCCCACTGCCACCGGCATCTACCACCCCCTTGTTTCATAGGCCTGGTAGAAAGAACAGGGTTACAGCATGTTCTTTTTACCATTCTGATTATCTCAACTGTATAACGGAGCAGAGAGCAGTCTACTCTCTGCCCCGCCGACTACAGCTGTGTGCCTCTGCGCAAACAGCGTGAAAAAGTGACGTTATCACGCTACCTACTTAGCTGCCTGTTCTAGACCCAAAGCCTGAGGTGCCTGGGCTCAAAACCTGGAACATACTAGGAGTAGCACCCTGGCACAGTTGAACAGGCTGGGGAAGCGGGAGAGGTATTGTTTCTTTTTACCTAGCTACCTAGCTACCTACAGGAGGGATCCAATATACCTTGCAACCTATTGGGGGCCTTTAAACCTACCTACCTACTGAAAAGGACTATATACCTATCTACCCACTGGGGTCCTTATGTTCTGGGCTTCCTACAGGGAGCTCTATATACATACCTTCCTACTAGGGGGCCTATACCTACCTACCTACTGGGAAGAGTATACAACTACCTACTTTCTGGGATACCTATATACCTTTTCTCCTACAATGGGTACTCTATCTATCTACTTTTTGGGGGGCCTATATACCTACCTAATGAGGGATTCTACATACCCACCTAACTACTGCATGGCCTACATACCTACCTACCAGGAAACCTACTTGCCTACCAGAGAGGCTACCTACCTAACTACCAGGGGAGCTACCTACCTGCCAGGAGCTCTACCTACCTAGCTGCTTAGTGGAGAGTCTACCAACATTCTTATCTAATGGGAGCCTGCCTCATAACGGACTGGCCTACGTAACGGTGGCCTATATATTTATTGGGGATTTTGCCTATTGGTGGGCCCTATATAACTAGCTACATACTGAAGGGGCCCTGTATGCTTAGCTCCATACTGAAGGGGCCCTATATACATAGCTACCTATGGAAGGAGCACTATATACCTAGATACCTACTGGAGGGGCCCTATATATTTAGCTAACTACTGAAGGAGCGCTATATACCTAGCTTGCTAATTGGGGGCTCTATATAACTAGCTACCTACCAAATTAAGGAGACTATATAGCTATCTACCTACTGGGGGGCTCTATATACATACCTTTCTACTGGGGGAGGATTATATATATATATATTTATTATATATATATATATATATATAATATATATATATATATTATATATATATATATATATATATATATATATATACCTACCTACTTTCAAGTGCATTGCTAGGGTCCCTAAACACCCACGCCTGTGTTACATTTGCTCAGTAGGGCTGGGTTCACAAAGTATTTTTCATGCCACATCGTGAACTGCGACATGTATTTTTACAGAGAAAAAAATGTTTGTTCCTGTGACAAATTTTTATGTTACTGTGCATTACCTTAGCAGTACACCATATAATGAAAATCAGCGCTGACAAATTTACTTTTGCAAAACCTCTTACCTACATATGATAGTGTAATATCTTTTACATAACATCATACAGTTACCGAATAATACACCTATACATGGAGGAAATATACTATACGAGTGATTGTTAATAAAGAAATTCCTTCAAATCCTTCAATACCAAGCCCAATAATACTACTACTTAAGGACCAAATAATACTGCCAGACTATGACCAATCACCACATCATCACACATTACTATCAGTTCCGACATAAACCCCACAGGGATCAATCGTAATACCACTGTATTGATATCGTTCTGCAGGACATTCAAACCACTACTAGTTATCATAAATGTAGATACCATTGTATGAGATGCTCTGAGGTATATGTATACCATTACAGTGACCAGATAGTGGTAGATACCAGTTGTACACAGGCTCTGCACACATTAATGATTACATTCATTGACTCACTGGTGACATCTCCTCTGATGAGAGTCCTTCTCTTCTTTTTCTTCTTCTTCATCTAGTCCAGACCACCATGATGTCTTCTCCTTGTCTCTGCAGAATTTACCACATTTTAGAATCCTCACTTTTCGAGCACCTGTCAGGGTTCAGTGGATTCTCTGGACCACCGCAAGCGACGATAGTTAAACCACGACAGGGAGTGGAGTCTAAGTAGCCCCCGGTATTCACCAGAGCCAGCCGCAAAGCGGGATGGACTTGCTGCGGCGTGAGGCTACCAGGTCGCTACCCCTGACGTGACTTGCTTGCGATGGCGGCCAGGATACTGCGTGGTACAGAATCGTAATCCAGAGGCGTAGTCGGGGACAGGCAGACGGGCAGCAGAGGTTCGTGGTCAGAGACGGGCAGAAGGTCAGGGCAGCCGGCAAACAGGCAAGGTCAGGAAACGTAGTGAAACGGATTGGTACACGGGCAATCAGACAGGACTTCCAACACTCTAGACTCACTAAACGCACACCAACAAACTGGCAGAGAGTGCTGGGGGCGCATTCCTTATATAGGACCAGCGGCTGTCAATAACTAATTAACGGTGCACTGGCCCTTGAAATCCAGCCCAGCCGTCGCGTGCGCGCCCTAAGCAGCGGGTACGCGAGCGGCGGCCGGGACAGGCAGGAGCAGCATTCACAGGAGCGTGGACGGGTAAGTGAGCCGGCGCCAGGGACTGGGCAGCGAGGGCATGGCCGCGGGGCACCGCGGCACCTGCGCCGGACCCTCTGCGGGCAGGAGGGCAGCCGCGGGGGCACCGCGGCACCCGCGCTAGCCCCCATGACACACCTATATAGCTACCTACCTACTGGGGTAGGATAATATACCTCCCTACCTAATCGGGGTCTTTACAGGAAAGCATGGTGATTCTCTGTCCCCATTGCAACCCGATTTTCTATGGTATGAAACTCAGTTGCTTGCTGTGGAGAATGGGGAGTCACCCATTGTTCCTATTTAGGCCCCCATTAGTTAGGGAGGTATGTAGACCACCCAATAGATAGGTAGATATATAGGTCTCCTCATTAAGTAAGTAGGTATATAGACCCATGGTGGGTATGTATATAAGTTCCATTAGTAGGTAGGTATATAGGTACCTTTTGTAGATAGCCCCCCTCAGTACTTATACAGGTATATATGTAGGTAGTTTATATAGTCCTTCACAGTAGAGAGGTAGGAAAAGTATGTAAGTAGGTAAACAGGGACTCCAGTAGGTAGGTATTCAGCCACTTTCAGTATCTAGGAAGGTATATAGTGCACCTAGTAGGTTGATATATAGGTTGCTTAAGTAAGTAGGTATGCAGGTAGGTATATATGCTATCCCAGTAGGTAGGTATATAGGTTCCTTGGAAGATTGTTAGGTATATTGGTTCCTTAGTATATAGGTAAGTAGATAGGACCCCCCGCCAACGGGTAGGTTGGTAGGTACACAGGTCCACGAGTAAATTGGTAGTTGTATAGGCCCCCACAATGTGTGGAAAAGTATATAGGTTCTCCCAGTCAGTTGGTAGTTATATAGGACCCTTCAGTTTGTTGGGAGCCATATAAGGTCCCTCAATATGTAGGTAAATATATATGCCCCCTAGTAGGTTGGTAGTTATATGGTCCCCCCCCCAATATATAGATAGATAATGTCCCCCAAAAGGTTGGTAGTTACGTGATGACCCTGCCCCCAGTAGATTATAAGGCTTCCCAGTCTGTAGGTAAGTATATAAGACCTCCAGTAGGTTTATGGGCCCTCTAGTCTGTAAATAGGCCTATAGGACCGATTAAAAAAATAATAATAGTACTCACCTCTCCCTGTTTCCCTGATGACATTGTCACGTACTCCTGTGTTTATATTTCAGAGAGCTGCAAGCTAGTTTGCGACCCACCAGAGAACTTTGCGGGCAGGGAGCTCTCGCTCTCTGCTCCGCGGTAGCCTTTAAGTGTATGCGCGTTCAGAAGACACCCATACAGTTGAAAAGACCGATGGTGCTCCGGGACCATGGCAGCTGGAAACCAGCGACACACTGGTAATCTTCCCTGCAGACAGACTGCAGGTTCGGGGTGCCAACAGTTTTATCCGGGGCCTCAGAAAAAACTGCCTAGCAACGCCCCTGCCTACCGGTAAGGGTATATAGCTACCTACTTACTGGAAGACCTATTCATCTTCCTATCTATTGGTGGGGGCCCTATATACCTAGTTTCCTACTGGCATGCTCTATTTACCTACCTTCTGGGGGCCTATAAATCTACCTACTGAGGAAACCTAGATACCCACCTACTTACTGGAGGGCCTAACTAACTACTTTTGTACCTACCGGGGCTGTCTAGCGGCGATATGACCTGTAATTCATTTGCAGCTTTCTGCTCAGGCATGCTCAGTTCTAGCACTAGGAAAGTGAGCTATGTGTCTGTGAAGCAGCAAGGGATGAAAAGGGATGTAAAAATGAAATAATGTGTAAGGTTCAGCAATGAGGACGCACACTATGAGATGACCAAGAGGGTGGAGACTTGCTGTTCAGCAGCCAGGGGAAAGCAAGGGGAGAAGAATAGTCTGGAATAAATGTAAGCAATGCATGATAGAAACAGTAGTTACACTCACCAATTTCTGCTAAAACTTAAAAACATCTTGCTGGTTTTTAAGGAGGAGCAAATTTGAGAAAAAAAATGGGTAAAAAAAAATTGGGTAAATTGGGACTATTTTGGATTGTAGGTTAGTTTTTACTGGGTTTCTTTGAGTGTAAAAAAACCCCCGTATATTTTTGTTTAAGATATTTGGTTTAAAACCAAAATGCCTCCCAAAACTGAAGGGGGTGGAGAAAAGGTGCATAACATACTCCTGTCTTCTGGCCGTGGTGATTTCCCTCCATACCTGCCCCAACTGCACAAGGTTTTTTACTCTAAAATGTGATTGTTTTGGGAAAAAAAAACCCCTACCATTGGGGGCTGGGTAACCTTGGGAAAAATTATTTTTTTTTTTCTGGGCAAATTGGCTAAATAAAAGGTTTTTTTTAAATGAAAGCACCTTTTTTTAACCTTGGGATATCCTAAAAATTTCTTACATTGCAATTTTCCCCAAAATTTTTTGTTTAAATTTTTCATATTTTTAAGAATCAGAGAAACTTTCCCAAAATTTTTGCAATTTTTTTGTCCCCGCAATTGGTTTATTTTAATTTTGATGGGGACTAAAGGTACAGCTCTTTTCCCATAGTGCCTTTTTATCAGCACCATTAATGTCAGATTTGCAGTTTGCATTGGAAAGTCATAAATTGCAGGTCTGAAGTTTTTTGAAAGATAAGGAAGTACTAGAATAATTGTTATTTGCGCTTATGAAGTCACAAGAACACTCACTGAAGCGAGGACAGGAGCTGGGACAGGTGAATATATAATGACAGCCAGAGCCGCAGCAGCAGGTACAGAAATAGCAGCAGCCATGCTGTCCCCAACGGAGCTACAGCATAGACCTTGAGTACTACAGGGGACTCAGGAGAGACATGGGCACGTCTGCGGCCTGAGACAATGGTTGCAGCGTGAACCGTGGCACATATCCTGTGCCTATGCCATGAATGCTGAAGATAGGAATACCCCTTTAATGTTCCAGTTTTCTGTTATACTGACAAATAACGCCTGTGGTTTCTCTCTATAAACTATGTACTGTCTATAAATATTCATTTTAATTTAAAAAAAGAAGATGACCGCATTCATTATGTAGAGGATCTGTAAATGAAAACACTTTTATTCAAACATATCTTTAGGGTTGCAACACTTTCTTGAAAAAAAAAAAGTTATTTCTTGAATCTAGGACAAAGAAGACAGAAGGTCAACACTGCAAATTAAATCTATAATTCTAAAACAGCAAAGGTTTTCTTAGAAAACCAAAACAATGTCTGGCTCAAAGTCTCACAGAAGATAATTAACTGGCTTAAAGTGTGGAAAAAACTCACTTGACTAAAACAAAGCAAATCAAAATAATGTGTAGAGAGGAGTAAAAAAAAAATCACTGATCTGCAACCTCTGTAATAAATGGCAACTCAAAATTCTCAATTCACAATGTAATAAAAGCAAAAGAAAAAGTTCTGTTATACTTATTGAAATAGCAAATAAATTAGAATAGAATACATTTTTACAATATGAATCTTTTTAACACATTACTGTTTGATACATAAATGTATTTGTATTACTGGTAAAACAGCTCTAGCTCACGCTGTAGCCCAACTTGTGGTCATTATTTTAGGTTCCACTTATATTAGTCCTAGTTGAATAGTTGTTTATATGCTGTATATTATATATTTTCACACACAGTTATTTATGTATTCTTTGTAGCTGATATTTTATTTGGTAGATTTGAAATACGCCATATAGTTAAGTTAATGGGGCTAAGCTGTAAAAACAACAACCAACCATGGATAAGGGGGGGGTTGTTTCTAAAAAAGAAAGTACACATTTTTTGCTAATCTCACACACCACTTTTATAAATATCTTTGTTTTTTAACATTAACTTATAGAAAATACCAGTTTTATCTATGAAATTTGTTTATATGTAAGGCACACATGCATTGTTTAAAAACCTAAAAAAATAAATACTCACAATATTAGCTAGGGTAACTGAATGATAAAACCAGGTAACACAACTTTAGCAAAGACCCTTTCTTGACATCTGCTGCTGTTGACTGGGTATTACCCATAAAAATGAAAGTTCTAGTTGGGGTCAAAATGGATTAGTATAATGTTTAATTGAGTTCAATAATTATAAATTGAAGTTATGACTTTGTCAATCCCTGAATGACTTTCATGCTCCCTGGGATGTATGACAATTCTGCTTGACTGCGTGCTCTACCGCTTACTTGCTATGTCCAGTTTAATTAAAAGGACATGATGCAACACTCGAAGTGGTATTCTCTGGATATTTCAGACTGTACATTGACCTTATCTGACAAAACAGTCATGGCTTACACAACTTGTTTATTTAACGTCTGAGCTGCAGTTAGATTGGTGACCTGCATGTAATAGATAGTGTCAACCTTTATAAGACTACAACACCAAGGGTAGATGTACTATTGTACAACACTGCCAAAAAAAATGGGGCATGTCCGTTTAAAAATCCACTGCAAAAAAAGCGCGATCAAGAACAGTCAAAGACATTTTCTGCATTTTAAAGAATAGAAAGATAGGATTGCATTGTGCTCACTTTTTATGCAATCCATCTGTCAATGAATTAAGTCAACAAAAATATTGATAAAATACTAATGATTAAAAATGCACCAGCAATATGAAATCAATAAGGAAAATAATTTCCAATTTTGGGAAAAACCCCACTGGGAAAGGGGGTTTTTTCCTACTTAGATAGGGGTCAAATTATGACGGCTAACAAATATTAGAAAACCCTATATCCCCTTGATTGTCTTTTTCTTTCCTCTATAGGTTTACCTAAAATTTTTGCAATAAATTTTGTCAAGAAAAGAGGAATATGAAAGTACGGTAGCTTTGTAGCTATGTCTCTTTTGTTTGCATAAAATTTGTCTCTGTACTAGGTAATATTATCTGGAACAACCTTTGCAGGCTTCTGGTTATGCTGTAGCATATTCTGCTAGATAGCTCAATGTCCTCACTGGTAGTAACAGATGTGCGCGTATCAGCAGAGCTAATGGTGAACTGGCACAGGTGCAGACTGGAAGCACCTTGCTAATTTCAAGCAATCATAACCTATTCAGCTGTGGACAGAACTGACACAGACTGGCCAAAAGATGTTGCTTCCAGAAAGCAATCACAATAATACTTTTATGTGTTGATTATAAAGAGCTTTTTATTGGCAACACAGAAAATAGCTATTATATACCACGCTAGAGGAATAATTTTAATGTACTTGTGCAGGTGTAGTCTGTTCAAGGACTATGGTAGTTGTTTTTTCATAATATTAATAAGTACCGTAACCTTGCAGTAAACATTGTACCACATTGTGTCATGTAAAAAGTTACTAATAGTTCTCTGAAATAAAACGAAAGCTCTTAATTTAGTGCTAGTATAGCATTATTTATAGCTTTACTGTTTTTTATTACTCTAACTGGGGGTTGGGACATTCTTTAAAGGGCATGTCCCCACGGCATCGGCTTGCGGCCAGTTTTTCAGACGGTTTGCGGTTTTGCAGACTGTGTGAAAAAATCCCCAAATAAACACCGGGCCGCTGTGGAAAACCTATGCAGCAGTCCCCACTTTCAAACCGCCGGCCACTCGAAAAGCATTGAACATGTTCATTCTTCTGTCCGGTTTTCGGACGGAATATGAACATGTCAATGGGAAGGGGGACGGCTTTTCTCTGCCTTTAAGGGAAAAACGTCCCCAGCGGCCATGTGCATGGCACAAAAACAATGTGGATAAACCAACCGGTATTTGTCCTGTGCTGTGGGAATGAGCCCAAACAGTTCCTGGCCCAGTTGTTTACCTCCTTTCCAGACCAGCAACATTTTCCTTTTCCTTAGTGCACACAGGTTTGAATGCTATAATGTCTTGTTATGCTTATTAAATAGCAAATGTGGTGTAAAAATAAGTCCTGTAGTTATGTCAATTTTCCATTAAAGATGTTTAGAAGGGGAAAAAAGTTTTAGGGTTGCCGGGGCAGGGCAAAAAGTTGTGATTTGTGCTATTATTGTTTTTTAATACAATTTTATTTTTTGAGTGTGCTTTTTTAATATTGTCTTTTACATTTTTATCCATTATAAAGTCAAAACTTTGGGGAGCATTTTAATATAATGTTTTTTTTTGTTGATTGCCTCTGTCACTGGGGCTGATATTTTAGCTCCAGTAACAGTACAATGTACCCCCTAAAGCATTCGAGCTATCTGAGTCTAAAGACTCAGGTCATGTAGACGAGCCTGGGAGTCATTCTGCAGCACCAAGCAGTAGGAAGCTGATAGGCTTCTCATTATTCTGAAAATTGCAGTACTCATTGAAATCTGTATTTAAAAGGTTGAGAAGGCAGAAACTAATTATCCATCCTGTCTTTCAGTGGGGGAAAATGCTAATGTGACAGTGGGTCTCCCCTTTACAAATTTGCACACTTAGTATCAGGTCACTCTGCATGAATATTCTAGAACCACTAGATTTTGACTGCTCTGTTGTTTAGAGTTAATGGGCAGTTGGCATCTGCTTAAATAGGGGAAAATGCTTAATCAAAAAAAATTCAATGCGTGTTACTACAATATTTTGGGTTTTGGGTTAAAAGGGTGTAAAAATTTGGTAACAAATTTAGTAATTAAATTTGGGAATGGCCATATCAAATTTTTGTAAAAATTGCCAAAAATGTACCCTAACCATAACCCTTAATTGGGTTTAGGATTAGGATTTTTAGAGATTTTTAATGGTTAATCAACCTTTCTGGGTCCGGTATTGTTTTCTCTATGGCGTCCGGTTTTCGGACGGAAGATGGTGCTTGCTCAATGTTTTGCCGCCGGGTGGAAAACCTGTGCAGTGGGGACTGCTGCATGGGGTTTTTCCCTGGAGCACAATTGTGCCATTTTCACCGGTTTTTCAGCCCGGGCTGAAAAAACCGCATACCGGCTGAAAAACCGGCCAAAAACCCTTGCTGTGGGGACATGCCCTAAGTTTCCTTAGTTTACCACTATGTTTCTGGATCAGACATAATGCATGGTGGGTGATGTCATGTCTAACGTCACTTCTACTTTCTTTGTTGTATCAGTAATCTAGGGAAGCAGTAATTGATATTGGATGGTTGCACGCAAAGTAACACCATTGCAGGAGCAACAAAAAGCCTGGAGCAATACTGAGTCATAAGTTAAATCTTTAAACACCATCATGTAAGTTTAAGGTTACTGTTATGGTTAACATAAAGAAAGCCCACATTTTTTCACAGGTTCGGTCGAACCAGTGTTGAACTGAACAGAGATTTTTCAAGCAATACTATTTCCTACCATTATGTTTCTTTCAGCTTTCTTGTTATTTAACCTTTCTTTCTTAGATACAGAGATGGTTTCAATGCATGCACATATCTTTTAAATAGATATAGTAAAGAAATCAGTATGCGTTGAGAAATTAATTTATGTAATTATAGTGAAAGTAATTAGTTATGTCCAGGGGCGTAACTAGAGAAGCCTGGACCCATTGGGAAGCTTTTGGATGCCCCCCTCTGCCTCCCTGACCACGAACATTTACCAGGACCTCTTAGGACATGCAATTACTAGATAATACAAGGAGTGAACACTTCACCATAGATATCACCATCATACTGCTACCAAACAAATCCCACTATACCCATATCAACATTACCAATAGCGCTACTACATATGGAACAGTTTTTCCGCCAAAAACACAAACACTTTTTTACCAAAAAAGCAGTGATGAAAAAATACCCTACACTATTACTAAATAAAGATTGTTTACAAAGACCTATTTTTCCCGCCTTATAGTGACCATATAGGGGGTATTTTAACCATTTAACAAAGCTCTGCGGGAATGTATTTTTTCCTCCCTTTATAAGGGTTAAAACCCCAGTTTTCCCCAGGCTCTGCTGCATAAAGGTTTTATAGTGAAGTTAATTTAAAAACTCACAGGGTGACGTTTTTTCCGGAGAGTCGTTGACTTTCCCTTTTTGCTATGAAAATTCCCCTAATGTTTTCTCCCCCCAAACCATTTGTCCCTCCCGATTAAGAACAAATATATTAGAATTTATATATTTTATATTTATATGTGTGTGTGTGTGTGTGTGGGGTGGGTGTGGTGTGGGGGGTGTGTGTGTGTATTCTTTTAACGCTTTCCCTAAAAAACCCGTTTACGAAGCATTCTGTATGGCATACTGGAATTTTGCTTTTGACAATGTTAGGGTCAGTCTTTTTTTCATGTTCACGTGATTTTTAATTTCCAATTTCCCTTGGGGGGTGTCCCACCTTTTTTCTTAGTTCATGAAAGCGGTACAAAGCTACAACAAACAAAATAAAATAGTATATTAATACAAGAATTTTTTAAATGTCTTCATCCACAAAATCCTACTTACAAGCATCATTGCTCTGTTTGGTTTGGTTTATATACTGTATGTTTTCTTTGAAAAAATTTTTTTCCCACTGCTTACAGAAAAATTTTGAGCCCAAAATGATAAAAAAAACCAACCCAAATTAAAAGGGCCAACCCCGGGGAAAAAAGCGAGTGCATGGCTGCTTTCCTTTTCCCAGAGGGGATTACGAAAAATTTTTTTACTTTTGAAAAATGAGTTTCTGCAGATCAAAAGGGGTGTTTACTTACTAGTCCCAAAGGTTTAAAGGATTTTTGAAATGTTTGTTTCCCTTTTTTCTCTGATTGTTGTTCACATTTTATTGCTTTTTCTTTTGGTATGACAATTTCAAGCGTTTAAATTTCAGTTTTGAGAAAAAGAAATAAAAAAAAGCAATAATCTTCCCAAATTCATAAAATTTTTTTCCCGCTACCAAACATCTTTTAAAATAAAGTTATAGGTAAATGCAAAAACTTTTCAGGGCTTGTTACAATGGCTTCAGGATATGATATTTTCACGAGTAATGTTTTGAGCAAATTATTATCGACAAAGTTGAAATCGGCCGGGTTTTTATGTTGATCAAATTTTTTTAGATCATGCGAAAATTTTGGGTTTTTTAAAATCTGTGCATCTTTCTATTAAGCTCGCGCCATTTCGGCGCTTCCTTTCATTTTGGCGGCCAGCAAATAGCTTACGAATAGAGCAGGGTGAGTTGTGTGTGCGCGTCAGGGGACTGGGTTGTGTAGGGGTTGCGTTTGGGATTTGGAAAAATCAATGACCTCGTTTTCCCATAGAACGCTTTTTCTGTTAAGCCTCAGTGTCTTCAGGTCTAGGGGCAAAAAGGACGTGGCGCTCTGCTTGTGCCCAAAACGCTCGGGGAAAATTTTATTCAATTTTCAAAACAGAGAAACTCTACTATTAGCCTGTGACCCTTTAAAAATTTAGTTAGATTAGGTTTGGGAAAGTTTTATGTATTTTGGTAGAGAATTTTAAAGGAGCATTACCGCTTTAATTTCACGGGGGGGAGAGGGGGGGGGGGCCCGCGGGCGAACCAGAAACCCTCTAAAAAGGGAATCCTGGTTTAAAGTTCACCAAGACTTAGTGTAAAATTTTGCATGAAATAGCTTTATTTTTAAAAGTTTTCTATTAAAAATTTTTCCCTGGATATTGGGCACCCAAAAATTATAGGATAAACATTTTTTCTAGTAACTGCGGTCTCTTTTTTAGGTGCAAAACTTTTATTATCGTATACCATTTTAGATAGGTTTTTCTTTTCAATTTTGCCCTTTCCCCTCTTTTTGTTTTAACCCACCTTGCATTTAAAAATTTAAAATCCAGCAATTTTATAGTAAACCACAGGTAAAGGGGGAAAGGGGCTCCAAAAAATTATATTGTATTTTAGGGAAAAACAAAAAACAGATACGTTTTTTTTGACTTTGGTGCACTACAGCTTTTTCATTGGGGCCCGCTTGCACTTAAATCTGAACCCCAGAAATTTTTATAGTCACCACGGGGAAAATTAAAAAGGTCCCAAAAATATCTTGAAATTTTACAAAATTACATAAAGATACGTGTTTTTTTGATTTGGCGCATTTAAGCTTTGTTCATTGGGCAGTTTGCACTTAAATCTGAATCCAGAAATTTTTTATAGCCCCCCACAGGTGAATTGAAAGGGTGCCAAAAATATCTTGTATTTTTCGAATACAAAAACGATACTGTTTTTTGACTTTGGCGCACTACAGTTTTTTTTGTTCTTTGGGAGGCGCTTGCACTTAAATCTAAAATCCAGAAATTTTAGTCACCACGGGTTTGATTTGAAAGGTGCCAAAAATATTTGTATTATACGAATAATAACAATTTTTGGTTTTTTGGGACTTTGGCGCACTACGCTTTGTTAATTGGGGGCAGCTTGCACTTAAATTTAAATACAGAAAAATTTTAATGTCACCACAGGTGAATTGATAGGTCCCAAAAATACCTTGTATTACCCAAATACATTTCAGATACGTTTTTTTTCACTTTGGCGCGGGGCAGCTTTTTGATAGATCTACTTTAAAATTTAAAATTTTGAATCCAGCAATTTTGTAGTCACCCCCCAGGTGAATTGATAGGTGCAAAAATCCTTTTATTATCTGAAAACTTTCAAAATTCATGTTTTTTCACTTTGGCGCGGGCCCCGGCTTTTTTGATAGATCTACTTTGCATTTTAAATTTTGAATCCACCCAATTTTGTAGTCCCCCAACAGGTGAATTGATAGGGGGCCAAAAAATTCTTGTTTATAAAAATTACATAACAGATAGTGTTTTTTGACTTTGGTGCACTACACTTTTTTCATTGAGGCAGCTTGCACTTAAATTTAAATTTCCAGCAATTTTTTAGTCAAAACAGGTGAATTGAAAGGTGAAAAAAAATATCTTGTTTATAGAATCCATAAAAGACCCGTTTTTTTTTTGATTTTGGCCCGCACTAAGCTTTGTTCATTGGGGCCAGCTTGAAATTTAAATCTGAACCCAGAAATTTTTATATCCCCACAGGGAAAAATTGGGAAAGGGGTCCCAAAATATTTTGGGTATTATACGAATACAAAAACAGATACGGTTTTTTGACTTTGGCGCACTACAGTTTGGGTTAAATTGAGGCGGCTTGCATTTAAAAAATCTGAACCCAAGCCTTTTTTTGTCACCACAGGTAAATTTTGAAAGGTGAAAAAAATATTTTGGGTTTTATAAAATACATAACAGATAGTTTTTTTTTGATTTTGGCCATTACGGGCTTTGTTCATTGAGGCAGCTTGCACTTAAAAATTTAAATTTCAGCAATTTTTAGTCCCACAGGTAAATTGATGGTGCCAAAAATACCTTGTATTATCCGAATACTTTCCCAGTTAGTGTTTTTTCATTTTGGCGCGGGCCCGCTTTTTGATAGATTTACTTTACAGTTAAATTTGAATCCAGAAATTTTTGTAGTCACCAAAAGGTGAATTGTAGGTGCCAAAAATCCCTTTTATTATCCCAAATACATTTCAGAAAAGTTTTTTTTCCCTTTTTGGCGCAGGCCAGCTTTTTTGGGTTGGGATCTTTTTTGGGGCAGTTATATTTGAATCCAGCAATTTTGTTTTGATTTGAGGGATTTGAGAATAGTTTGTGTTTTCCCGCCCTTTTAAAAAGGGGGACTTTCCAAAAACTCTTCCTTTCCCTTTTAAAAAATTTTTATATTTCTGAAAAATGGACCCAAAAATTTTCAGGTGGAAAGGGCAAAAGCAAAGAGGGGGAAAGGACATGGAGGTGGGGTTTCGAGAAAAGGTGTCCTTCCAGTGTGGCGGAACAACACCCCATGCACGGATGTCAGTTGCAGGACCGTCAGGCCTTTTCATCGTTTGGGAAGGACCCTGTAAAATTTCAGTAACAAACAGCGTCGCCAATCTGTCCTTAGTGGTTAATGCAACCTGCATTCCAGCAGTTTTTAACCCTCGCCCCTCCACCCCCCCGGCCACAAATGTCGTCATCGCATCCCCAGCCCCGGGTCAACCCCCCATGATGCGCCCAAATGTCAACTGGGGAAACCAAAACCACTGGGGAAAAATCCTTTTTTCTGAAGCCCTCTTTGATGAAAAAAATGCGGTTGGGGTCAAAAGGCTTTTTTTTAAAAATCAGGGCAAAGGGGAGATTTTTTTTGCTTGAAGCCCAGTTCCCTGATGCCATCAGGGAGGGAAGCAAGCCGGTCAATAGGAAAAAACCCGGGGCAGTCGCAACGCCTTGCGGGGGGGGCCCCTCTTTGTTGTTGCCCGCAGTCCTGGATGCAAAATTGTCAGGAGACCAAGTCACCTGTGTTGATGATGTGATCCCGACATTGGGGGACCCAACGTGGTTTTTTCAGAGAATTTGTTTGCGAGCGCTTCTTTAAACTGGCCCGAGGAGGAAGAGGGATGGGGGAGTGTCAAAACTGTTTCCGCCTCAAAAAGGGAGGGGGGCGGTCGCAGAAGTCCGCTGTTATGATTCCCGGCCGCCACGGTCAGCGCAAACCCCGCTCCCCGCTTATCGCCATCCCAAAAAAGGGCCAGGGGTTTCTAAAGGGCTGGGCCTTTTTGACCCAAAACCTCTGATTCACCCAGCGATGTAAAATTCCGCCTATGCCGAAAAAGCATAAGTAGAGGCCAAAAACCTTAGGTGGGGTTTAAACCCCCACCAAAAATGTTAGGGCACATGCAGCGAATGCATTTAGTTGAAAAAGGGGGCAACCTTGGGGCCCAAAAAAAGGCCAGACTTTACGCCCGGCCCCAAAAAACTGTCACACCCTCTGTTTTCTGCCCCCTCCCTCCACCACCACCAAGGTTTCGCTGCCCATGTCTCTCCGGGGTCATGAACAGGGTTTAAACCTTTTGCTTCAGCCCCCATTCGCCCCAAATTCCCCCCCCAGCCCCCCCGAGGGGCCCCTCCTCCCCTTTCCCCTTCCCGCCCAAATTTGCGACCTGCACGCCGTACAGGGCCGTCAGCGCCAGCCTTCTTTTCCAGGGTTTTGGGGGCAGAAGAAAACAAATTTTAAACCCCAAAACCAAACCCCAAAACCAAAAACCTGAATTTTCGGCATTGCCAGGGGTTTGGCCTTGGAAATTTTTGCCCTTTCCGCTGGTGGGCACCCGAAAGGGTTCCGCCCCGTCATGGCCTTGCCCTGCCCCCCTTTCCCGGGTTGGGCCCAGGGAGGCCCTTTCTTTGCCAGAAAAGCCGTCCCCGCCCCGGCCCGCCACGTGTCATCTTTAAAAAATTTAAGCCGTTTTCTGCATTTTGTGTCCGGGAAAAGTCCTTTTGACCCCCGACCATGGTTTGTAAGGGCCCGGGCCAAAGGGCCCCTTTTATCTCTGTGAAAGTCACTGGGTTTAGCTGGGTGGATGTTTGGGGTGAAGGTTTGGGTTCAGGTCGGCGCCGATCTTCCAAAAAAGCGGGATTGTGCAGGGTTCTTTCCCCCCAAATTTCCCCCGGGGGGCATCACGTGCCCCGAAAACCCCGGCCGTGTTGAAATTAAAAGTCTTGGAGGACCGTCCCCCCCACGGTCAGGAGTGTGGGGGCTCTCCGCAACGAGGAAAACCCAGCAAATGGTGGGTGACAAGAACCCTTTGCAGGGAAGGTGGTGTGCCGGGGAAACGGGGGAAAACTGCTGGCCCCCCTTTAAAATCGGTAGAATGGAAACACTTTCCCCTTTCCTGGCCCTGTCATGAACCTTGTCGTCCGAAAAATTTTTAAAGAGCTACCCCGGGGGTTTGGGCTGCCTGCTGAGGAAGGCTCGAAAATTTTAAAATTTGCACTTCCCCCGTTCGACCCCGCTTCGTCCCCCCTGGTGCGTTGCGGTCCCGCTCGGCCTCCCCGTCAACCTTCATTGTTGACGTTTGGGAAACCCCGCTGGGGAAACCAAACCCCCACATGCTCCAGGATTGTGGGAGCAGCGCAATGCCCTTAAAACAGTACGGGGTGGAAAAATGGCATGACAAGCAGCGGTGCCGGGCCCCGGGGTGTTGAACCATCGAGAGTTTGGGGGCAGGTGAAAAGGGGCTTGCACCATCCTTGCCAGTTTTGAAGAAGCCACCAAAAAGGTCCGTGGGACAATGCCCTTGTCAGCATGGGGCATTGGGGGGAAACTTAGTTCTGGAAAAGTTTGCGGACCCCTTGAAACAACAGGCCCGGGCCCGCGACGGAGGGGAGGGGGACAAAAGATGCGGCACGGGCCCTTTTTCTCCGTCAAATTTCCCCAAAGGGCCCGGGCGTTTTTACAAATTTTTTCGGGGCTTCTTTTGGCAGTGGTTCGGGGGCCAGAGCTTTGGGCAAGGGGCGCCCTTTAGCTCTCGGGTGCATCTCCCCAGGGGAAATCGGGCCCGTGTTGGAAGGGTTTTGGCGGAGGGGCGAGGAGGAGGAGGAGGAGGGGGTTTTTCTGGACACCCACGTTACCCAGTCCCTGCCTTGGAAAGAGGTTGGCGCGAATTTGAGGGGGAGGGGGGAAGATGAGGAAAATCAGTTTGCTAGTGCCCTCGGGCCCAGGGCTTGGGGAAAACAAGGCTCCTCTCCCCCAAGAAATGCTTGGGTGCTCCCCTTTCCTCCAAAATGAACCCCCCTATTAAGGCCATCAAAAAGAAAAACAGTTACTGGGTGGCCACCCCTTTCCCGGATCCCGGTACAAAAAAAAATCGCACTTTCCCTTTCCCCCCAACCCAAAAAAGAGTAAAATGCAGGAAATGGAGACCTTTCTGATTGATCAAAATGGAAACATTTTGTTGCGTCTGCTTCCCGTTCCCCAAATGTCCCGGTGGAACAACATCAGCGGGCGTGACAGCAGTAGAGGGGCCCAAATAGCCGTAGCCCCCGGCAGCAGCAGGCAAGGTGGCCGAAGCCTAATGGGTGGCCCTCGGCAATCTTTTTTACCACCTCACCAACGCATGCAATTTCAGGGCAGACCCTCCCAAAACACAGAGGGCCAGCTAAAATCATGGTGCACGCTATCTGCGTCTCAACACCAATGTTTTTGGGGTGTGTTTTCCCGGCCCCCAAAAGACTTCTGGGTATTTAAAAAGGACGAATGGCCCCAGCTTTTCCATCCACGCCCCTAGAGGTTTTTGGGCCTGCCCAGCAGTTGGGGTCATATCTGAGGGACCTTCAACGTGGGGAGTCATTACAGACAAAAAGCATGGCTTTTTCCCCGATAATGTGGATCGTTTGACTTTCAAACAAGATGAATCAGGCATGGATTTTTGATGAGGGTTTTTGGCCCCCAAATTTCCGGGCACCGTTAGTTGCCGGTTAAAATTCAATTTTCTTCAAACAGAAAAAGGTCCTTTTTAAAATTTTTTTTTTAAAGATCATTTCTTTTCGGGAATTTTATTCTCTTTTCCCCCCCCGTTCATTTTGCTGGTTTTGCTGTGAGGGGGACTGTAAAAAACAGCAAGGTTTCTGAAAAAACCCTATTCCATTTTCTCACTTTTTCTTTAGAAGTTTTTGCTTTTTTCAATGGTTTTGGGTCATGTTGTGTGGAAAATTTCAGCTTTTTTTATGGGGCCTTTTGGGAAAAAAAATGTGGTTTTAAGGGGGATTTCTCCCCCCACAATTTTTAATAGTGGCTGGAATTTTATTTATAATTTTTTGGGGTCTTTTGCTGTGAGATACACCAAAAATCGGTTTTCCTTTTTAAACAGAAATGTGGTTCTAAGTGGGTTTCTCCCTTTACAATTTTTTAAAAGTGGTGAGGGAAAGGGAAAATTTTTTTAAATTTTTTTGGGTTTATGCTGCCCTTTTAAATGCGCTATTCTAAAAGGGCCCATTATAAAAAAAAAAGTTGTTTCCCAAAAAGACATTTTTTCTTCACAATTTCCAAGTGGTTTAAAGGGTTTTGGGGTTTTAACTTTTGGGGGGCATTTTGCTTTGAAATGGGAGCTTTACTACTGGGCCTATTTTAAAAAAAAATGTTGTTTTAAAAAAAAAAACAAATTTTTTCTTCACAATGTCAGAGTGGTCAAGGGTGATGGTGCTGTCAGGGGAAAAAGGGAAAAGGTGGACCTGGGTTTTTGGACACTATTGCAAAATGACTTTTTTTTCAAGATCTTTAACATAGCTATCAATCCCTGTATTTAGGAAAAACCCCTTTAATACAATGAAAAAAAAAGAAACAAAGAAATGGTGGGATTCCATCCTATTTTAAAAAAGTGGGTTTTTTAGAATTAAACTTTAATTTTACAAAAAAGCGGGGAAAAAAAAAATTTCCCCTGAATTGTAAAGGGGGGGTACAGGGGAAAACTTACCCGTTTTAGGTTATTCAGAGGACATGGGTTTTGGAGCACGGACGAGAATAAAGTACAGAGACAAATTTTCCTTCCCGCACGTTGAGAAAAAAAGAATTTAAAAATGCCAAGAAAAAAAGGGCCGTGGGGGGAACAGGAGCGTTTTAAACCCCCAGTATTTCCAAGTGAAAATCAAAAATTTGGGCCGCCCTCATACGGGAGGGGCAACCCCCTAAACCCCGGACAGGGGACGTTTTTGTCCAGTGAAAAAAAAATGGTGGTTTAAAGCTCCTATTTCCGGCACTTTTTAATCTGTGGGTCAGAAGGTTTAAAGGTATTTGCGGGGACAGGAAGATATCGTTAATGTCCAAATTCAAAATTAAAAAGGGGGGTTCAAAGGGTCCCTTTTCCCGGCACTTTTTAAAATTTGGGGGGCAGGGCAAAGGGTTTAAAAGGTCATTTCTGGGTCCAGGGGTAAGTCAATGTCCCGTTCAACTAAAATGGTGGTTGAAAGACTCCTTTTCCCCGGGACTTTTTAATTGTGGGTCAGCAGGTTTAATGGTCCTTCTGCCCGGGCCCGGCCCGATATAGTCAATGTCCGTGGAAAATAAATGGTGGTTGAAAGGGCTCCCCTTTTTTCCGGGGACTTTTTTATCTGGGGTCATGCAGGTTTGGGGTTTATTTCTGTGGCCCCGCAAGGGTTTTGTCAATGGGGCTATGAAAATTTAAAAGGTTTTTTGGAAAGGGTCTTGTTCCCGGGACTTTTTAAACTGGGGGCATCATGGGTTTTGGGGGTCTTGGGGTGGCCCAGGGGGCAGGTATATTTAATGTCCCGTGAAAATAAAATGGTGGGTTTAAAAAATCCTTTTTCCGGAAATTTTGGAATCTGGGGGTCTGCAGGTTTGGGGTCATGCCCGTGGGCCCCGGAAGGTATAGGGCAATGTCCGTTTAACTAAAATGGTGGTTGAAAAAGGGTCCTTTTTCCCGGGACTTTTAAATTGGGGGGCATGCAGGTTTGGGGCCCCATGCTGCTTTTCCCGGACTGGGGTATTCAAAGTTCCCCGTTAAGTAAGATGAAAGGGTTTAAACTTAAAGGGCCCTTTGGGACTTTTTAATTTGTGGGTGATTTAAAAGGGTTTTTTGGGGCATGTGGGGTACAAGACAGGGGTAGTGAATGGTGTGTGAATTTTTTTTTTTGTGGCTTTTATAACCTAAATGTGTTGCCTTAAAAATGTGGCACGTATCCATTTGACTGTTGTGGATTTAAAATTCCCGCTTTTTAAACCCCGTTTGGGGTAAGAATGAAGGTGTTGTTGCTCTCCCTGACTTTTAATGGTCATCGCTTTATAAAGAACCCCTCATATTTGACTATCTTGTCGATGATGGTCGACTATCGACCATCGACCGATGTCGATGGTCAACGTAATCGCTCAACACTACTATATAATAGTCTTTCCTGGGACATTGTATATTGAAACCACAGTCCCCATACAATGTCCCAGACACTGCCTATCTGCAGCACATGTGATTCAATGGAAGATACAAACAATTATCATGAACATTGTGCTTGTAAAACATCTGTATTAGTGAGGTACATGCCAGGGCTGTTACTAGGCTAAACTGCACTCAAGGCAGGGTGAAGAAATCCCAGCCACTAACATGTTGTGCGACGGTGTGACACATTGCATCTCCACTAACCAGTGTGCCTGAATATATGAAAAGCTTTAACACAAAGTTCTATGTATAAAACTACTAAATAATGATCTTACAATTACCAAATAACACCGCTATACAAAACCAGAATTCCAAAGCTATAATTACCACTAAGGCCAAACATCGCCACACCATGACCACATATCACTACAACTTAGTAGTTGAGTAATACCACCACTTTTCAATAAACAATATAAAGAACTTAGACTCCGTACTTTCCAGCACTTCCTTACCAATTCCTAACTCTGTACAAACTCACCATCTATAGTGCCACTACTGGTAATAATGACCCCTTGGTGCCTCTAACTGTATAAGTGTCCCCAAACAGCTATGAGGTTCCTATGGGGTTGTGCACCATGTTTTAGACTTGTTTTGTGTCCCCATATAGAAGGTAGTTAAATCCCCCAATATAATACCATGTTTCCCCGAAAATAAGACAGTATTTTATATTAATTTTTGCTCCTAAAAACTCACTAGGTCTTATTTTCAGGGGATTTCACATTTAGTCCATGAACAAGAATTCACATTTATTCCATAAACAAAAATCCACATTTATTAAAATACTATCATCACAAACATCCGTATAACCAGCCAAACTGAATTCCATCAAGAATTTCTTGTGACTCTTATTTCCATGAACAAGGTATTTAAAAAGAAAAAGCAACATTTATTCAAATCAGTCATGTCATCATCTTCTAGAACATCATCATAACTCTCCAAACTCTGAATTTCATGGATATTTTTTTGTGACTGCATTTCTTTTAGAATCATTGGCCCCAATCTATCATGTCTAGCAATAGCACTTTCCTTAAATAAGCACCTCTTGTCCAGGTAGCCTCCCACACAAAGTAAGATGTATCTAAACGATCTGCTAACACTAATGTATGGCGTTGGGAGAGCTGTAGCAATGACTGCCGCTTGGTCTTATTTTCAGGGGAGGCCTTATATTTCTAAGCTTGTAAACAATTGCACTAGGTCTTAGAGGATGTCTTATATTCGGGTAAACAGGGTATGTAGGTACACCTCCAAACTAAGTAGGCAAATAAGTAAACCCCCTTTTAGGTAGGTAGTTCTAAATTTGGTGGGTGTTTAGTCCCCCAGTTAGTTAGGTAGATTTATAGGTCCCACAATAGGAAGGTATCTAGGTTCCCTTTTAAGTAAACAAGTAGTTATATAACCCTCCCCTATAAGTATGAATATAGGTCCATAGTATATAGTTTTATAAACCCTTTGTAGGTAGGTGGCTAGACATATAAGCCCCCTGTAGGTAGGTAGATAGGTAAATTACCCCCTGTATGTAGTTCAGTATATTACCTCTGTAGGTAGGTATATAGACCCTAGTTGGTAGGTAGGTATAGAGGCCCCCAGTATGTATGTATGTAAGCCACTAGTAGGTAGGCAGGTATATAAGCCCCCTGTAGGTAGATATATATGTCCCCTATAGGTATATATATGCCCCCTGTAGGTAGATATATTTCTCCTATAAGAAGATTTATGACCTCTGTAGGTAGCCATATGCCCCTGTAGGTAGGTGTATGCCCTCTGTAGCTAGATATAGCCCCCTATAGCTGGGTAGATATAGCCTCCAAAAGGAAGGTGTCACGGCTGGTCCCACGCCCCGCAGGTCAGGTTGCGGGTGCAGCCAGGGCTCCCCTGTCTCCCCTGCTCCGGGGACGAGTGGCGCCGCGGTCCGCGGGCTCACTGGCTCCCCCGTGGTTACAAACTTACCTGACCCCGCTCCAGTCTCTTCTCATCCCTAGGCCGGCTGCTGTGCCCGCTACCACCCTCTAAGGTGCGCGCGCGGCAGCTCTCAGAGATTTAAAGGGACAGCGTGCCAGTAATTGGCTATTGCCGGCTGCTGACCCTGTATAACGGTACCGCCCCGACAGTTCCTTGCCGGATCTATGTGTGCCCAGTGCCGTAGAGAAAGCGTTCCTAGTGTGTTCCTGACCTATCCGTGTTTCTGACCTCCTGCTACGTCCTCTGACAATGAACCAATGCCGCCTGCCCTGACCTGCCTCACTTCGTTTACGTCTCACGATTCGGTACCACGCTCGCCCTTGGCTGCCACTGCAAACAAGTCACACCAGTGGAAGCGACCTGAAAACAGGGTGCTACTTAGATTCCGCTCCCTGGTGCGGCTTACACCATCGCTTGCGGTGGTCCAGCGGATCCACTACCACCTGTCGTAACAGTAGGTAAATATAGCCCCCTGTAGGTAGACAAAGCCCCCTGTGGGTAGGTAGATATAGCCCCCCCCCCGTAGGTGGATATAGCCCAATGTATGTAAATATTATCCCACTGTAGGTCGATAGAGCCCCCTGAAATTAAATATTGACCCCTGTATATATATATATATATATATATATATATATATATTATATATATATTATATATAATTTATATATATTATATATAGTGAAGGAAATAAGAATTTGATCCCTTGCTGATTTTGTAACTTTACCCACTGATAAAGACATAAACAGTCTACAATTTTATGAGTAGGTTAATTTTAACATTGAGAGATAGAATATACAAAATATAATACAGAAAATCACATTGTATAAATTATATAAATTTATTTGCATTTTGCTGAGAGAAATAAGTATTTCATCCCTCTGGCAAACAAGACTTAATACTTGGTGGCAAAACCATTTTTTGGCAAGCACAGCAGTCAGACATTTTTTGTAGTTGATGTTGAGGTTTGGGCACATGTAAGGAGGAATTTTGGTCCACTCCTCCTTGCAGATCATTTCTAAATCATTAAGATTTTGAGGCTTTCGCTTGGCAACTTGGAGCTTCAACTCCCTCCATAAGTTTTCTATGGGATTAAGGTCTGGAGACTGGCTAGGCCACTCCATGACCTTAATGTGCTTCTTTTTGAGCCACTCCTTTGTTGCCTTGGCTGTATGTTTTGGGTCATTGAGACCCAGCCACAACCCATTTTAATGTGCTGTCGGAAGGAAGGAGGTTGTTACTCAGGATTTTAAGGTACATGGCTCCATCCATTCTCCCATTGATGCGGTGAAGTACTCCTGTGTCCTTAGCAGAGGAACACCCTAAAAACATAAGGTTTCCCCCTCCATGCTTGACACTGGGGACGGTATTCTTTCGGTCATAAGCAGCATTTCTCTTTCTCCAAAAATGGCGAGTTGAGTTAATGCCAAAGAGCTCAATTTTTGTCTCATCTGACCACAGCACCTTCTCCCAATCACTGACCGAATCATCCAGGTGTTCATTGGCAAACTTCAGACGGGCCTGCACATGAGCTTTCTTGAGCAGGGGGACCTTGCGAGCACTGCAGAATTTAAAACCATCGCGGAGTAATGTGTTTCCAATGGTTTTCTTGGTGAATGTGGTCCCAGTTGCCTTGAGATCATTAACAAGTTCCCCTCGTGTATTTTCAGGCTGATCTCTCACCTTCCTCATGAGTTTTTGCATGATGCCCCAAATCGATGGTGATTGACAGTCATTTTGTATTTCTTCCATTTTCTTACTATTGCACCAACAGTTGTCTCCTTCTAATCCAGTGTCTTACTTATGGTTTTGTAGCCCATTCCAGCTTTGTGCAGGTCTATGATATTGTCCCTGATATCCTTAGATAGCTTATCCAATAGTTGCAAACAATGCCGTATATTAGCAGTGCACACGTTGTAGTCCCAGCCGTTAGGAGTACCTTGCTTAGACTCCCCTATATAAATCAAAAACGTACACATAGGCTGTATGGACAAAACATTGAACTTTACTTCATTTTTATAAATTGGTGCATGCTTGAGAAAGGAAGGCGTGCCTTCCGAAACGTCGCGTCATTGCATGGCGGCACTGGGCTGCAACTCAGCAGGATCGGCTCCTACTAGTCTACTATGGGACTATCACTCACCTCCTAAACAGGAGAAGCTATACAGCTAAGTACTGCCACGTTTTCATATGTTTTTCATTGCCTAAGGTGTTCGTTATGCACCAATTTATAAAAATGAAGTAAAGTTCAATGTTTTGTCCATACAGCCTATGTGTACGTTTTTGATCCTTAGATAGCTCCTTGGTCTTGCCCATGTTGTAGAGGTTAGTGTCTGACTAATTAATTGAGTCTGTGGACAGGAGTCTTTTAAAAGAGACTTTTTAAAAAGCAGTTTCTTTAATGCAGGAAAAGATTTGATTGGGAGGTTTTAAGGGTCTGTAGAAGCCGGGAACTCTTAAGGGTTGGGGGGGGATCAAATTTTTTTTACCCTCAGCAAAAATGCAAAAAAAAAATTTATATTTTTTTATACAATTTGTTTTTTTGGATTTTTTTTTTTGTATTCTTTTAAACATGTCTTTTTGAAGCTTGAGCATTTGGGCCCCAAATAATTTTAAAAGAAAGGGAAAAACACAATGCCCCAAAGGGTTAAAAAATACATTGCCCCCAAATGGACTTTAAAAAAATAAAAAAAACATGGGGTGGATGTTAACACAATAGTAACACAAGTAGAAAAGGCAGTTTTCAAATACTGCTGTAGAAAAGCTTTTGGGAAATAGGCAAGTGTTTTAAATTGGGACCCACAGTAGTGGAGGACACCCGGGGGTTCCCAGAGCAATTTCTTCTTTTTAACTTTATAAAGGGGATTCAGTCATTCAGTTCAAAAAGCGAAATTTAAATTTTAATTCTTTAACTACTTCATCAAAAGAGGGGTTTTTGGGTTTCCTTTTCCAAATTAAAGAAATTAAAAGTTCTAGAAGTATTAAAATATGGAAAAAGATTGGCGGGGGGGGGAAAGGGAAATCGTTTTTAAACCGTTTGTTTTGGACCCAAGTTCAGGTTTTAAATTTGGGGAAGGAAAACCCTGTAAATTTGTTAAGGGGAGACTAAATCCCAAAGAATCTTTGGATAACTGGGCAAGCCCCCCCAGACGTTTTCCCTTGTCCCTTGGGGGGCCCGCAATTTTTCCAGCAAAAAAAACCCCGAAGTTTCCAAAAAAAATTTTTTTGGCAAAACCCGCAAAGGGGGGAAAAGGTCCCATTTTAAGTGTTTTTAAAAAACGGGTTTTTCTTTATGATTTAAAAACACTTTGATAATGGGAAAGAAATAGATTGTGCTTTAATCCTTTGGGTCTCTAGAGAATTGGGGGGAAAGTTTTTTTTTCCCATTTCAACTTAGTTTGAGTTTTTTGCCCCCCCCAAATGTTTGGTTTATTACTTGATTTTATTAAGGGGAGACCTTTTTCATAACCCTTTTCCCCCATAAAAAAAATTTTTGAAAATAAGAAAGGTTGATGGGGACCCCGGGCCATTTTAAGGGGTGGGTGAAGCACATGGGAATCTGTAAAAAGGGAAAAAAGGTCGGGGGGGGAGAGAAAAAGAAGTGGAAATGTCTTTTAAATGAAAAATAGGGCATTTTCTTGGAAAAAGTTGGTAAAACTGTAGGGAATACCCTTTTCCCTTTGCCACAAAACGGGTTTAAAAAGGGAGTCCCCCCACCCAAGGGAAGAAGGCCCAAAGGGGAAATATCTTTTTTAAATTAATGTTTTCCAAGAGTTAGGTATAAAAAAGTCGCCCAAACTGAAGTAAATCTGAACGACCTGAGAGAAGGGGTTGGTTGAGGAGCACCAAGCATAGAACCCTTTTAAGATGATATAAGAGGGGGAAAAGGGGTGAATGAGCTGGATTCAATTGGCCCCAGAGGGGGGGTTTCAGATTGGGTTAAAAAGGGAAAAAAGGTCTGTTCCAGCAAAATAGCCGAAATTGTAGGCCAAAAAAAATTGGCTTGCTAGCCCCCCTTCCTTAGGGGCTAGGAAAAGGAGATCTTTTTTAACTCTGGCTTTCTTCCCACTCCAAATAAAGGGAGGAGAAAAGGGTTTTGGGTTTTTTGGGAAAATTAAATTTGCAGTGGGGTATGATAAAAGGGAAATTTTGCTCTGCAAATGTAGACTTTTTTTGGGAATAGAGACTTTTTTAAAGGGCTTTAAATTTTTTGAAATCCGGGAGAGATTAAGAGAATTTAGCTTCCAAACTTCTACTTCTAAGCCCTCGCAGGGACTTGTTTTTTTTAAAATCTACTTTTTAAGGGGGGGGGAAAGGGGTTTAACCCTTTAAAATTACCCAAAAAAAGTTTTACTGCATTTTCCCTCCAGTTTAAAGTTAAAGGTTTTTAGATTTGTAAATTTGGGAAATTTTTAAGATTATTTATGGGAAAAATTTGAGGGACTTTGAGGGGTGTTTTTTTTTATATAAAAAATTTTAAAAAAAAAGTGAAAGTAGTTCAAAAAGGGGGGGAAAATGAGGGGGCCGGGTTTGAAATAATTAACATTTACATCACCCCATAAAGGCTTATTTAGGGCCCGGTTGATTAATTATTTAATCCAGAAATTGGGGGGTTCCGTTTTATGTGTTCAGTTTTAAGGGCTCATTACACATTACAAAAATTTAAAGGGAAAGAAAAAAGTGGGAAACCCTTTTTCGGGTTTTTCCTTTAGTTAAATCAAACGGGGGGAGAAAGAAAAAGGCTAAGGCCTTTGCTGAGGGTTTTCGTGTATAAGGAGAGGATCGCATGCATGTTTAAAAGGGTGTTTCCCAAAATTTTCTCCAAAAATAGTTTAATGTAGTGCCAGTTTACTCTATCAAATGCTTTTCAGCTTAAATGATAGAAAGGGAACATCCTGTCTTTGCCCAGCACAGCAATTTGTCCCAAAATCAAGTAGGCGGGACGTGTCGCGTCCCTGGCCCTGTTTTCCCTCTAAAAAAATCCCGTTTGGTCTCTATGAATGGGTGTGGGGTTAAAAAAGAAATTAAGGGGGAAAAGCCGAATTTTTGCAAAAAAATCTTAAATCGGTTTTTAAATAATGAAATAGGTCTAAAATTACCCGTTTTTTGTTTTCCTTTGGGATTTCCCTGGTTTTGGGAGGGGTGGTGATGTTTGGCCTGTAAGGTTCTTTTGGGGGGAATCTCCAGACTTGGCGATGTCTTTACAAAGGTTTTTTTAAATGGGGGAAAGGGTTTCTGAAAATAACTGTTGGGAATTTTCATTTGAAATTTCCCCATCGGTCCAGGTGCTTTATTTATTTTTCTATAGCAAATGGGGGTTAATTCTGACTGAGCGATTAGGAGATTTTAAAGTTTTTTTTAATTGAGGGGGCTTTTAAGGATGGTAGGGATTTAGAGGAAAAGGAAAATTTTTAAATTTCCAATCTGTTGGGGGGGGGATATTTTCTGAGGACTAAAGATTTTACAGTTTTGGGGCAAAATTTTGGGAGGCAAATTTGTTTTTAAATGTAAAAGGGGGTTTTGATAATTTTTTCCCGGAAGGAGTTTATTAAGTGAGATTTTTGGGTTTTTTAATTGCTGGACTTTAACTTTTTTGGAAAAAGGCTTGGGGGGTCTATCACCTTGTGTAAAAAATTTGCCACTTCATTTTTGTTTGATTATACCCATTTTTCCCGAAGATATGGGTTACGCAAATCATTTCTTAGGGATGTTGATTCCTTAGTTTGGGTTTCGGTGAGGGATTACCCTTAAAATAAATTTTCCAGATTTTGGATATTGAAAAGCAGTGGTTTTTTTTTAGAGGGTGGTGTTGTTTTTTTTTAACGGGGTGGCCCAAATGAATAAGCTACCACGGATATATGCTTTTTGAGCGGGAACCCCTAGTATGGAAGGGGGGGTTGCCGTGCCGTGTTAAAGTTAAAAAAAGTTGTAAGTTGTTTTTTTTTTTAAAAAGGGCATTGTTGAGCTTTTTAAAAAGAAAAAAATTTTTTAAGGGCTCCGATGGAATTTTTGAGGGTGTTTTTTGGGAAAGTTTCAAGAACCCGGGCTTTGGGGGCCCTGGTCAAAAATGTGGTGGTGCCAATTTTGGAGGACATTAGTTGGGAAAGCAAAAAATTTTAAACTAACAAAAGAAATTTTTATACGAGAATGGGGCCCGTTTAGGGGCGGGAAAAAAAAGGTTTTAATCCCCTTTTTGTAGTGTGGGGAAACGCCCCCAAAATAAAGGATTTTCCCCCTCTAGTAGGAGAGGAGGATGTTTCCCCCAAAGGTTTTGCTCTAAGTTTTTGGGTCTTTACAACATTGTTAACCAACCCGGTTAAAATCACCAAATATAATCAGCCCTCCCCCCCTTGCATTTCTTTGCTGTGGGAAAAGACTTTACGAATAAAAGGAATTTGTTTCTCTTTTGGGGGTATAAAAGTAACGGGGTTTAAAGGTTTGAGTTAAATTTGCAAATCAAAAAAAATGAATTTGGCCCTCGGGGTTATTAAACTTTGGTGTAAATTGAATGAACCCAGTTTTTAATTAAAATTGCAAAAAACCCGGCCCTTTTTTTTTGCTGCATTTCGAAATGAAAAAAATTTAAAAGAATTTCGCATTTTTTAATCTATGAGCATCAGAAGGGCAAAAAATGAGGGGCCCCCCCCCCGTAAAAAAATACTTGTCTGCATTGGAAATTTTGGTTTACGGCTCTCCCCAGCAAAGGGAAAGCTTAAATGGCGGGAATTTTTAAAAAATTAAAAATTATAGGTCCAAAAATTTTTTCGCCATGGAAGGGGACAAAAGATATTGATGGACCGTAGTATATGGCCCCTAAAATGCCAAAGCGTTCGGAAAAAAAAAATCACAATTGGTATTTAGAAAATATAAAATCCCACGATTTAAATATAAAGAGCAACAAAAGGGCGAAAAACCTGGGGAAAAAAAACATTGCAAGTAAAAAAACTTTTCCTTCAAGAGGAAAACTAAGGGAGGGAAATCCTACCTTGGAACCCCCTAGGAAAAAAAAACAGGGATTTAAGGGAAATAAGAGCATCAAATGCCAGTCTACTTTAGTCTCTGGAAAAAAGATAGAAAGGAAAATGAAATGAGTCGAGCCAAAACTTCGAGCCGGAGTTTGGAAATGTTTTGTCTGACCACAAGGGGGGTTTTATCATCCCGGCCTTGTCGGTTTTTAGGAGCCGGGCTGGGGTCAGGAGCTGTAAAGTTTTCCCAAATTTTCAGGGGTTGCACGGTTTTTTTTTGGGAAATTTCAAACATAATGCCCTAACCTTTGGGAAAAATTTTAAGGTTTAACAGGGAAAAAAACCCCCCCAAAAGTTGAACTCATTTTTCCCCAAGGAGCTTTGTGTAAAGGGTTTGGGAAATTTCCCTTTCGTTCTTTTAGTGGCTGCAGAGAGGTCAGGAAAAAAAGATATGGCCGGGAAAACGGTCTGGGAGCAAGTCAGCTTTTTGTAAGGCACGGGGGGAACTTTCCTTTTTATGGGTTGAAGTGGGTACGTGCTATGGTATCTTCGGCCCTTTCTGTGGCCCGATTCTTTGGCTTTGGGGGTTTTAGGATCCTGTCAAAAAAGAGATCTTGTTTTGGGGCTATTTAGGGGAAAAGGTCAGAGCCTTAAAATCGGGTTTGATAGGGGTGTTGAAGGGTGATTTAGGGGTAAAAGCTTTTAGGAATTCCAGAATTCTGACGTTGTTGCGGGCGCGATCGTCTTCCCGAAACTTAAAACTTTATTGGGAAAGAGGTTTTTTTAAATTCTTCTTTTGAGCGGTTTTTAGCATCAATAAGACTAATTTGGGGGAGGTTTGCAAAATTCCCCCATTTTTGGATTTAATTGGGCGTTGTGTGGCCAAAACAAAGGAAAATCCTTTTTTGAGCTCGGCATCTATTTTTTCAAAACCGAGGGGAAGTGTATTACGGGGGGAAAGGGGGGAAAGAGCTGTTGTAGTTTTTTGTGGTTTGGGTTTAAGGGTTTCTCTTCTAGAGGGGTTTATGTTGTTCAAGCTCCCCCCGATTCGGCTCTGGATGGAGGGGGGAGGAGGGGGGTTGGGTTTTTCAGACTTCGTTTAGTTTTTAGGAACCCCTCTGGTTTGTGTTGAAGTAAAAAATTTTGGGGGTTTTGGTTTTTGGGCTTTTTTTTTTTTTGTAGGGGGGCCGCCATTATGGGCAGTCTGCTTTTTAAAGGGTTTTTAGTATAAGAATTTTTAAAATTTTTTTTATCTCCCGGGGGGGACTTAGGGGGAGTATTGAAGGAGGGGTTTTGAAAATTTTTGTTAATAAGAGAGGAGCAGCTGTATGAATAGATAGGTGTGCCCCCTAAAAAAGTCCATGGTGAAAACAGATAGACAGTTTTTGGGATTCCACTTGATTTTGAAACTTTCAGGTAACGCGGGGTATAGTCCACTGGGGGGTGATCAGATAGGGAGTGCAATATAATTCCCCCCTTTGGGTGGGGGAAAAAGTAAATAGCGCTGTTAGTAGTTTTAGTTTTGGGCTATAGTGCGAACAGATAGGTTTTGCAGTATAGTCCATGGTATGTTTAGATAAGTAAAGCAGTAAGATCCCCCAAGGGGGGTGAACAGTTAGGTTGTGGCCAGTAGGGACCACTGGTTTTGGGGGTTTACCCGGTAATTTTTGGATAAAACCCCGTTTTTGAACAGTTTAGGTAGTGCAAAATATAATCCCCTGATTTTGAAAAGTTGTAAAAGCAGTATAGTCCAATGGTGTGGTTTTTGGCCCGGTTTTAAAATTGGTATTGATCCAAATGGTGTGAGCTGTTAAAGGGGGAAATGCGCATGGTCCCCGGGGAGCTTTTTAGGGGAGTGCCCAAAAGGGTTTTCCCTGGAGGAGTGGAAATTTCAGGTAATGCAGTGGGGTCCACTGGGGAAGTAATTTAAAAGTGCATTATGAAGGGTTTTCAAAAATTTTAAAAAGGGTGGGCTCTTGGGGTTTTTTCAAATGCAGGGGATACTGCCAGTTTTTGTGCTCAGGGAAAACTGTGGCGGGGAAATGGGGACCCAGCAAAAAAGCCTGCAGTTTGGGTGTTTTAGCAGGGTTTTTAAAGGAAATGCTAAAAAAGGGTTAATGTCTGGCCTGCCACAATAGAGCTGAGGGAAAACCCGGGTTTGAGTAAAGGGGCACTAAACAGCTCTCTTTCTAAGGGCGTGTGTGTCTGTGGGACTTATACTCAGCTCCCCCCTGCAAAAACGTTTTCCGTGCCGACTTGTCAGCTGGAGCTGAACACTTAATGCCCCGGGGGGTTTTCCCTAGCCTCCCCCCAGCCGTGCTGAAACTCCTGCTGCTCTGGGAGACAAAATTTTCGGGGGGAGCCTTCAGCTCGGGGGCAGGACATTTAGGTGCAAAGCAGGGGATCCAAATGTGCGGTACAGCAGTCAGAAATCTGGCCCCAAACTGTGTTTGGGGGTGTCAGGAGATTTAAATGAGCCTCCGGGGCCCCTGATGTGGTTTAAAGCGGGTGGGTTAGGGTTTGGGGGAGCCTTGGGAACGACCCTTTATCACTTGCACCTTTCTGGTGTTTTTGGCTGGGCCCGGGGCAAAAAGGGGTTCTTAAGGGCAGGATTTTAGGAAAGGGCCCCTCGTTTTTTTTTGATATTTATCTCTCAATGTTTAAAAATTTAAAATACCCTTTAAATTTATAGACTGTTCATGGCTTTTAATTTTAGTGGGCCCAAAATTTTAAAAATCGTAAGGGATCAAATAATTTTCTCCTTTCCCCTTTTATATTTGAAAATTTGGAATAGGAAAAATTTTTAATCCCAATTTTTAACCCAAAACAAGGGATGGTTTATGTAATTTTTATGTCAAACAGTTTTAGAAAAAAAATGATTTTTTTATATACCTTTTTTATATGTTATGTAAAATTTGGGTTTTAACGTATATTTATAAAATTTACCGTATGAATGTTTTCTAATATTTTTACATGAATCAGAATAAAACTTACCGTTTTTGGTTCATTGGGTTACCAAAAAATTTTTATTTGTCAAAGCCCGAACAAAAGAGGATAAATTTTTAAGGCATTTTTTTACTTTTGCAAAATAAAAGTTTTACTACACTAGGATTTCTAGCCCTTTAGCAATTTGGGGCGCCCCCAATGTGTTTTCGTCCCTTAAAAAAGCAACATTGGCAACATCTGGGGGAATTTGAGACCACCTGTGGATGTGTTTTATTGCACCCATTAAAATTTGCTTCTTGGGGGTTTTTAATAAATGGGTCTAAAAAAAATCAGCAAAATATAGGAAGAGTTGGGACTTGCGAAGTCTTGATCTCCTTGGGGTGAATTTCATTTATCTGTACAAACAATTATACGCAAGTAAAACAAATGGAAGTCCAGCATCATACCCCTCAGAGATGAAATGCTTGGTAAAGTTTGCATTCCCAACAGAATAAAAAAAAAAGCCCCGTGAAGATGTGGGGGAAACTGGTAAGTTTTTTCATTATCCACTGTGAAAGAGTACTGTATCAAAAATGGGGGAAAGGCCCCTCTGCCAGGAAAAAGCAATTACTCCAAAAGAAAAATATAAAAGCAGTTCTGTTTTAACTCCAACAGGAACAAAGAACCCCTTTTGGAGACATGTCTGTGGGCTGACAAAAATTAAAATCGAATGTTTACCAAAAAGACCATTGTTACTATGAGGAAAAGGGAGAAGCTTGGAAAGCCTAAGAACACCCATCTCAATTCTGAAACTACAGGCCGGTGGTTTTCTAGCATCATTTTGTGGGGTTCTTTTGCAGCAGAAGGCGATGGTGCACTTCACAAAAATTGATGGCATCAAGAGGAAAGAAGATTATGTGGAAATACTGAAGCAACATCTAAAGATACTAGTCGTTGGAGCGATTACATTACGCTTGGCCATCAAATCCGGTCGATGGTCGATGATCTCGACTCATCATCGACAAGATGTCGATGGTCGATGTAGTTATGATCGATGACCATTTTAAAGGTCTATGGGAGAGCATACAACACCTTCATTCTTACACCCAACAAAAAAAAAATAAAAAATAAAAAAAAAAAAAAAAATAAAAAAAAAAAAAAAAAAACAAACAAAAAAATAAAAAAAAAAAAAATAAAAAAAAAAAACTAAAAAAAAAAACAAAAAAAAAAAAAAAAAAAAAAAAAAACAAAATAAAAAAAAAAAAAAAATAAAAAAACAAAAAACAAAAAAAAAACAATAAAAAAAAAAAAAAAAAAAAAAACAGGGTGGAGAGCTGGATTTCTAACATCCACAACAGTTCAATGGTCTACGTGCTACATCTTAGGCAATCACACTTAGGTTATAAAAGCCACGGAAAAAATCACCCACATACCATTCACTATCCCGGTAGTCTTGCACCACAGCATTACCTTAAAACTGCATCACCACAAATTAAAAAGTGCCAGAAGGCAGATGATTGAACCATACATTTTACTTGAACTGGAATTGAATATCCATGTCCTGGGACACAGCATGAAGCCCTCCAATCCTCGCATGACCCCCACATTTAACACAAGGGCCGGAAAAAGGAGTCTTTCACCACCTCATTTTAGTTGAACTGGACATTGACTATACCTGTACTGTTCCATAGTATGAATTACCATTAAACCTGTCTGACCCAGAGATTAAAAGTGCCAGAAAAAGGAGTCTTTGAAACCACCATTTTAGTTTCACTGGGACATTGACCATACCTGTCCTGGGACACTGCTGTCCCCAAACCTTGCATGACCTAGATTTAAAAAGTGATGCCGGAAAATGGAGTCTTTCAACACCATCTTTAGTTTCACGGGACATTGACTATACCTGTCCTGGGCCACCAGCATGAGCTCCAAACATGCAGACCACCAGATTAGAAGTGCTGGAAACAAGGAGTTTTCAAACAACATTTTAGTTTCACTGGACATTCGACTATACCTGTCTGGACGCAGTATGACCATTAAACCTGTCTGACCACACAATTAAAAAGTGCGGGGAAAAGAAGTCTTTGATCCACCATTTTAGTTTCACTGGCATTGACTATACCTGTCCTGGGCCACAGCATGAGCACAAACCATGATGACCCCAGATTAAAAAGTGCCGGAAAAAGGCGGTCTTTCAACCACCATTTTAGTTTCCACTGGACATTGACTATACCTGTCCTGGGCCACTGCATGAGCCCCAAATCATAGCATTGAAACAGATGAAAAGTGCCAGGAAAAGGAGTCTTTTACCCACCATTTTAGTTTCACTGGACATATGCTGTCCACTGTATGGTACGCGATTGCCCCTCCGTCTGAGTGCGGAACCAATTGCGCTTCACTTGGAAATATGGTGGTTAACGCTCACTGTTCCTCCAGGTGCCCTCTTTTTCTTGGGCATTCTTTTTCTCATTTTACTCAACGTGCTGGAGGAAATTGTCTCTGTTCTTTGTTTCTTCTGTCCGTGCTACATACTCACCATGTCCTCTGAATAACCTAAATATGGTCAAGGTTTGTCTGTACCTCCTTGTACAATTCAGAGGAATTTTTTTTACCAGCTATTGTGTCTCATTGCAAGTTTAATTCTGGAAAACCCATTTTTAAATAGGATGGGAATCCCAACCATGTCTTTGTTTCTCTTTTTTTAATTGTATTAAAATGGGTTGTCTCAATACAGGGATTGATAGCTATGTTAAGGATCTTGCAAAAAACAAGTCATTTGCAATATGTGGTGTCATTAACAGTGTCCTACTTATTCCTGTTGTGCAGCACCATCACCCTTGAGCCACTCTTGACAATTGTGAAGAACAAATGTCTGTTAGAACAAACATTTGTTTATTAACTAGGGACCTGTGTTAGCTGTATGTCACCAGCAAAATTCCCGCCCCAACAATTCAAAACATGACCCATGAGCCACTTTTGACAATTGTGAAGAACAAATGTCTGTTAGTAAACAACAATTTTTTTATATTAGGATCTCGTAGTATAGCTGCATGTTATCAGCAAAGCCCCAAAAAAATTCTAAAGCATGACCCTTGAGGCCACTTTTGAGACAATTGTGAAGAACAAAATGTCAGTTAGAAACAACAGTTTTTTATATAGGACCTTGTTAGTATAGCTGTATGTCTACAGCAACAATGCCCCCAAATTCAAAACATGACCCGATGAGCCTCTTGTGGACAATTGTGAAGAAACAAATGTCTGTTAGAAACAACATTTTTTTAACTATAGGACCTGTAGTATAGCTGCATGTCACAGCAAATATACCCACACAAAAAAATTACAAAAGTATGAACTTGAGCACACTTTGGGTCAATGTGAAGGAACTAAATGGCTGATAGAAACTATACATTTTGTTATAATAGGACCTGTAGTATAGCTGCATGTCACAGCAACAATGCCACCAAAAATTCAACAAAGCATGACCCTTTGAGCACTTTGGACAATTGTGAAGAAACAAATGTCTGTTAGAAACAATTTTTTTTTTTAATAGGACCTGTAGTATAGCTGCATGTCACAGCAAAAATGCCCCAAAAATTCAAAGCAATGACCCTTGAGCCACTGTTGGACAATTGTGAAGAACAAATGTCGTTAAGAAACAACATTTTTTTTATAACGAGGACCTGTAGTATTGCTGCATTTCAAGCAGCATGGGAACCAAAAAATTATAAAATTGACGTCTCAACCACTGGTTTAAAAAATTGTGAGGGAGAAATGCCACTTAGTAGCAACATTTCTGTTCAAAGGACCATGATTATTGCTGTATATCACAGCAACATGACACAAAATTATTAAATATGACTTCTCAGCCACTATTAAAAATTTGTGAGGGAAGACAATGCCACATTAAAAGCCACATTTCTGTTCCAAAGGACATGATTATTGCTCGTTATCTCACTGCAATAAATGTACCCCAAGAAGATTATAAATATGACTTCTCAGCCACTATTAAAAATTGTGAGGGAGAATGCCACTTAAAGCCACATTTCTGTTCCAAATGGACCATAATTATAGCTCGTATCTCACAGCAACATGACCTCAAAAACCATATTGGACATTGCGAAAACTTCTAAAGATAAGTGAGTAAATGGAATTCGTGTTTCATGAAACCTTGCTGTCTTTTTACAGTCTGCCTCACAGCAAAACCGAGCTAAATGAACTGTTGGGAAAGAGAATAAAAATGTGCAGGAAGAACTGATCATTTTAAAAAAAAGTTTTCATAGAGGTCCTTTTCTGTTTGAAGAGGAATGTGAAGTAGTTCGGCAACTATCGCTGACCTCGGCATTTGGTGGCCACAAAAATCTTCAGAGATCCATGCCTGATTCATCTTGACTGAAAGTCAAAAGATCACATTTATATGTGGAACAGCCGGATGCAGTTTGTCTGTAATTATTCCTCGTTGTGCTGACGGTCCCGCTCAGTTATGACGCTGGCTGGCTGGGCAGGACAACACCTCTATGGACGTGGCGAGCGAGCTCAGGGCCATTCGTCCAATTTTGATAACCAGAAGTCTATTTGGTACGGAACACATACAATAAACATCGGGTGTTGAGACGCAGCTAGTCATGCACCATGATCATTAAGTTGGTTCTCTTGTGTGTTGGATGTGTGCGAATTGCATGCGTTTGTGAGGTGGTAAATAAAGTTTGCCACAGGTCACCCATTAGGCTTTGCCACCTTGCTGCTGCATCCGATACGGCTATTGCACTCTATCTGCTGTCACGTCGCTGATGTGGTTCCCACCGTGACATATGGGGAACGTGAAGAAGATGAAACAGAAGTCTCCAGTTGTTACAATCTGAAAAGGTCTCATTTCACTGCTTTTTACTCTCTATTTTGGGGGGTGGAAGGGGAAAGTGCTGAGTTTTGTTGTTGTACCGGGATCCAGGAGGGTGAGCTCCACCCAGTAACTGTTGTTCATTTGATGTCTCTTAATTACAAGGATCATGTTGAGAGGAATGGGTGGGCGCATCACAGCACTCCATGTGAGAGATGGAGCCTTGATTTTCCCACACTCTGGTCGAGGGGCACTAGCAAACTGATCTTCCTCATCTTCCTCCTCGCCTCCAAATTCGCGCACAACCTCTTTCATAAGGTTGGGACGTCGGTATAATGTCGGTGTCTAGGATTACCTCCTCCTCCTCCTCCTCCGCTTCCTCTCAGCACAGCTTCAACCACAGCCCTGACTTGCTGAGATGATGCACCCTGAGAGCTGATGCACCACCTTCACTTGACCTGGACCTGAACCAGCTGCCCTAATGAGACGATGAATATTGTGAAAAACTGTCGGGCCTTGTGGATTTGAGGAGAGAAAGGCATCCTGTGGTCCGATCTGTGTCCAGTTCTCCTCTCCGTCGCTTGGGGGGGACTGTTGGTTTCGAGTGTCCAACGATGTTCACAGTAACCTTGGATTCACACATAGGCTCTTGCTGTCATGGGCATTGTCCGCAGTGACACATTTTGGTCGGCTTCTTCAAAACTGGCAAGGATGGTGGCTCAGAGGCTCTTTCACCTGTCTACTTCACTCCTCTGTGCTCAAACAAACCTACCGAGGTCCGCACCGCCTGCTTGTCATGGCATGTGTCACTTCGTACTGCGTTAATGCCTTGCGCTGCTGCACACAATCGATGGAGCATGTGGAGGGGGAATTCCAGCGTCTGTTTGCCATCCGGTCAACAATGAGCACCGGTTGACGGGGAGCCGAGCTGAGCTGCAAGCAGCAGGCGGGACGAAGGAAGGGTCGCGACGGCGAAGTGCAGAACTTAGACTTCGAGCCTTCCTCAGTAAGGCAGTCAGACTACGGGTAGCTCTTAGACAATTTCTGGACGACAAAGGTTAGATGGACATGTGCCAGGCAAGGATGGCCTCCAGCCTACCGTCTTAAGGGCCGGCCAGCAGAATTTGCCCGTTATTCGCACACCACCTTCCCTGTGCACAAGGCTCTTCTCACCCAGCAAGCGCTCGGTCTCGTTGCGGAGGCTCCGTCCACAAGTCCTGACCCTGTGTTGTGGACGGTCTCAAAAGACAGTTAATTTCAACACGGCTGGTTTCTGCTGGGCACATGATGCACCAGAGGACCATTGGGGGACAAGAACCCTGCACCATCCTGCAGGGCAAAGAGCGTGCGGCCAAGCTGAGTGCCACCGTCACCCCCTGCGACATCCACCAGCTCACCCAGTGAGCTGTCACCAGAGATTTTGCGGCCTTGCCGCGATATAGTCCATGTGTCATGGTCAGATGGACTTTTCGGCCACAGATGCAGACAACGCGCTTGAAATTTTAGATGACACATGGTGGCCAGGGCAGGGACAGGCTTTTCTGGCAAAGAAATGCCTGCTCGGCATGTGGTATATGGGGGCATGGCTAAGGGCCAGACGTATGGCCGGAACCATCTTGTCACCAGGACGGAAAAGGCAAAACATGTTCCAGCCAAAAGCCTGGCCAATGCCGGACATTCAGGTCTTTTGGCTTTGGATTGGTTTGGTTAACAGTGTTTTTCTGCTCCCAACCTGGAAGACAGAAGGCTGGCGCTTCAGACTGGCCACTGTATGGCGTGCGGTCATCAAACTGGCGGGAGGATGAAGGGTTTAGAAGTTCTCTGGTGGTGCCTGGTAGGTACTTGGCTCGCGGTTGGAGGCTGTAAGCGGAGCTGATCCCTGTCATGACTCTGAAGAGACATGGGCAGCTGAGGGAAAGCTTGGTGGTGGCGGAGGAGGATGGAGCCGGAGAAAGAGGGTGATGGAACAGTGGTTGGAGGCCTCCTGGCGTCGGTCTGGCACTTTTTTGGCCACAGTGTTGCCTTCCATTACAACTCATGCATTCGCTGCATGTGGACTAGACATGTTGGTGGTGGTTAACCACATAGGGTTCTTGCCTCTACTTATGGCGTTTAGGCTAAGGTGGCATATGACATCGCTGGGTGAATCAGAGGCTTGCTCAAAGAAGGCCCAGGCTGAAGGTCCTGGACTTTTTGACGGCGATAAGGAAGGTGCGGGGTTTGCGGCTGACGTGGCTGGCGAGGAATCATTATCAGCTGGGTCTTCTGCGGACCGCCCTCTCCTTTTTCAGGCGGGACCCGTAATGACACTTTACCCCATCGTCCTTCCTCTCGTCCAGTGATGAGCGCTCGAAGCAAATTCTGCTTGAAAAGACACGTTGTTGCTTTCCGCACATGGTCGTCATCATCTATCATCCAACACAGGTGACTTGGTCGTCCTGACATTCTGCTTCCAGGAGCTGCGGGCTAACAAGAAGAGGGGACTGCAAGCGTTGCCGACCGCCCGGGATTTTTGCCTATTGACCGACTTTCCTTCTCCTCCTCTGATGGCAACAGGTAACCTGGGCGTCATAGCAGAGAAAATCACCTCTTTGGCCTCTTGATCTTTTAAACATGCCTTCCTGAAAAGATACCTTGTCTCTGTACTTTGTGATCTGTTCCGTGCTAATACTCCATGTCTCTGAATAACCTTCATATGGTCAAGTTTTTCTGTACCTCCCATGTAATTCAGAGGTATTTTTTTTACCAGCTCATTTTGTACATGCAAGTTTAATCTAGAAAACATTTTTTAATATAGGATGGAATCCCAACATTGTCTTTGTTTCTCTTTTTTAATTGTATTAAATGGTTGTCTCAATACAGGATTGCATAGCTATGTTAAAGATCTTTGCAAAACAAGTCATTTTGCAATATGTGTCCATTAACAGTGTCCTACTTATTCTATGTTTCTGACCAGCACCCATCACCTTGAGCCACTTCTTGAAAATTGTGAGAACAAATGTCTTGATAGAAACAACTTTTGTTTAAAAATGGGACCTGTAGTAAAAGTTTGTATTCACAGAAAAAATACCCCCAACAATTAAAAAATGACCCATGGGGCCATTTTTTAAAATTTGGGAAAAAAAAAAGTCTTTTTAAAAACAACATTTTTTATAAAAAGGACCCGTAGTATAGCTGCATGTTACAGCAAAATGCCCCAAAAAATTCAAAGCATGCCCCTTTGGGGCCCATTTTGGAAAATTTGGTGAAGAACAATGTCGTTAGAAACAACATTTTTTTATAAAGGACCTGTGAAAACCCTGAAATTCACAGAAAAAACCCCCCAAAAATTCAAAAAAATGACCCATGAGCCATTTTTGAAAATTTGTGAATAAAAAATGCCCGGGTTAGAAAAAAAATTTTTTTTACAATGGGAAACCTGAAAGTATAGTTTTCATGTCACGCAAAAAAAACCCCCAAAAAAATTAAAAAAAAAGACCCTTGACCATTTTTGGACAATTGTGAAGAACAAATGCTGATAAAAAACAACATTTTTTTTTATAATAGGACCTGTAAAAGGGCTGCATGTAACAGCAAAATGCCCCCAAAAATTCAAAGCTTGACCCTTGAGCCATTTTGGAAAATTTGGGGGAAGAACAAATGTCTGTTAGAAACAATTTTTTTTTTATAAAGACCGTAGTATAGCTGCATTCACAGCAAAACCCCCAAAAAAATTAAAAAGCATCCCCCTTTGGGACCCCACTTTGGACAATTTGTGAAGAAAAAAATGTCTGTTAGAAAAAACCCTTTTTTTTTTAAAAATTTAAGGACCTGTATATTGCTGCTTTTCAAAGCAGCAGGGAACCCAAAAAAATAAAAATGTTTTTCCTCCCCCACTTTTAAAAAAATTTTTGGAGGGAAAAACCCATTTAGAACCACTTTTTCTTTTCCCAAAAGGACCATGTTTATTGCTGTATAACACAGCAACAGCCCCCCAAAAATTTAAAAAATATGACTTCTCAGCCACTTTTAAAAAATTTGTGAGGGAAAAAAATTCCCATTTAAAAAAGCCACATTTCTTTTTCCAAAGGACCATTTTTAATTGCGAAATCTCACAGCAACATAAACCCCAAAAATTAAAAAAAATTGCCCCTTCTCAGCCAAAAATTCAAAATTGGGGGGAAAAATTTGCCATTAAAAAGCCACTTTTTCTTTTCCAAAGGCCAAAATTTATAGCTGTATCTCACACAACATGACCTCAAAACCATTGAAAATTTGCAAAATTTCTAAAGAAAAAGTGAGTAAATGGAATAGGGTGTTGTTATGAAAACCTTTGCTTTTTTTTACAGTCCCCTCCCCAGCAAAACCACAAAATAACGGGTTGGGGAAAAGAGAAAAAAAATTTGGGCAGAAGAAAGGGAATCTTTTTAAAAAAAAATTTTTCAAGGGGGACCTTTCGTTTGAAGGGGAAATGAGATGTAAAACCGGCAACAAATGGGTTGACCTGGGCCTTTGGGGGCCACAACATCATCAGAGATCCATGCCTGTTTCATTTTGATGAAAGAAAAAACACCCACTTTTAATCGGGAAAGCCGGATGCTTTTGTCTGTAATACTCCCCCAGCTGTGCAAAGGGTCCGCTCAGATATGACCT